>JXCR01118902.1:5705-23426 GCA_002079205.1 Phalaenopsis hybrid cultivar
TTTTATGTATAATAATCCAGCATTATGTGGACAATAGCTTTCATTCTATAGTAATCCAATAATCTGTGACAACAACATTCCATTCCTGTCATGTTGTTAATTTTGGATTTAGAATTAATGTTCAATTTCAATGTTTTTTTCTTTCTTTGATCATTACTGCGCTACTTGTTTATGTAAAGCATATCATCTTATTTTGTACACAGAATAAAGGAATACATTTCAATAATAAATTCTCTAATTTTCTACTCCATTCTATTCTAATTTTTAAGGTGTTCCCAAACGCATCAAAGCTCCACTCCTTTTGAGGATGACATATCTTTGAATATGGAGTCTTTTTTCTATGTTGAAAGGTCCTTGAACAACATTGAATGTCAAACTTTGTCCTACAAAAGTTGGTAAAAATTTATGTGAATGATTCTCTTGGAAAGAAGATGTCAATTACTATGCAGATGATGGTGGCAACCACCACATAGAAGTCGATGATCAAGTAAAATACAACTCTAATGTTAAAAATCATTTTTAAAACAAAAAATCCAGGTCAAAAATATGAAAAAATCATGATGAAATATTGAACTAAAAAAATTTTCAAAAAGAAATATTAACAAAGACAAATTGCGACAACTCTCTCTCTCTCTTTCGGTTTTTTGGTCAGGAAATTGAAGCCATTCGTTTATTTTGCCAACCTAAATTCTTTTAGGGCATCACCAAAATAAGCTTGGTTGTTTAAGAAGACCAAGTCTCAAATTTTTCATTTTAAATAAGATGAATACTACTACTTGGATGGCAGACTTAGGAGCTTTAGATCATATAACAGGAGATAAATCTGTCTTCAACAATTATAGCATGTACTATGAAAATTATACTATTCAGATTGCATAAGTTATTATCGAGTTGGTTGGAATATGCTATCTCATTTTATTTGTTTTACCTATATTCTAACTTATTATCAAGAAACAAAAGATGAAAATTGTGTTCTCTAATATCTCATGTAATACCTATGACTGTTGATTCTAAACTTGGGATAGATGATTAATGGTTTGGAGATGTGTTCACTTCGTTTTTATTTTGTTCGCAGTGTTCTATTTTGGTAGTTTTCCTTCTCAAGCAATCTCTTTTCAAAGTTAACACANTTCGCGAACGAGCCGAACACGAGCAGCTTAACGAGCCGAACACGAGCAGCTTAACGAGCCGAACACGAGCTGTTCACGAACAACGAGCCAAATTCAGAGTCCTAATGCAAATGGCTCAAAAATAAATTATACCATTTCTGTAATATATAAAAAATAAAGGGTGGTTTTATTTAACTAATGNGAATCCCTAAATGTCAGATTAGCTATTTTTACACTTCACAGAGAGTAGTTTAATCTTAAATTTTTGTCTTTAGCCTTTCATAAATAAAGTTTTTTGTAATTCATTTCTTTGATAGTGGAAAAAAAGGTGTTTAATGTTTTTCTTTTTTGGATTGGGAAGTCAATTCTTAGATATTTATCATATCATATTTTATTGTATATTTTTCTTAAAGAAGCAGTGTTATCATGCGGTATGGCCTATCTTGCCTTCCTCACTTGAAGATGTTATTGATGTTGATACTCTTTTGCCTGTTATTTTGATCTCTTTGTGAGATATGAGGTATATGATGTCTATTTCATATCTACTTAGGGTTTGATTCCACGGGCAAAGTTGCTCCTGACAATTGGAGGGACATTCTTTTTGGGATTTTGGCCTTTGATCTTGATCACTGTGTCTGCTTTTGCAGCTCTTTACTTTGTAAGTTTTGAAATCATCTTTCTTCTTAGATTGCATTGCAGAATTCTATTTTTCTGAATAACATCATACAGAAAAGCAAACTGTATTGTTACTAGCAAGAAAGGAACATAGAGCTTGCTTTCATCAGATATAAAAAAGAATATTAAGTTTTACTGACACAAAAACTAGATTGGAATTGCTTTGAAAGCTTCCTTCATGTGCACATTTATGCCAATTCATAGCTCATCTTTGACAATGCCATCTAGTCTTGTCTGCTTAGATTTGATCTGAGTCTTCTTCGGTGCACCCTTGCAAATCTTCCGAAATTTTTGCAATCCAATCTTCTTGCAATTTTTGGTTTCTCTTCTTATGATGTGATGCTGTTATGTCTCAGTCGTTACTCATCTAGAAAAATGCTAACATCTAACACGAAAGCCTTGATATCTCTTTAATGAACATGAGAACATCCATTAACTATCAATTATGAATTTATTTTAAGAAAAAAAACTCATCTAGATGTTCCCAAGTATGTGCACAAGCTATGGGAGGTTGGTACGTCAAGTGCTCATTGGTAATTGTTGAAAGCACAAGTACTTTGCTCTGTATTTCCTTAACTTGGGAGGTTGGTGTGTCAGCTTTTGCACATATTTGGGGATATCTAGATGAATATTTTCACTGTAAGGAATTTTTTCATTGATATTTTTATGATGTTATTATGTTCATCAATGAAGTATTAAAGCTCATGTTAAATGCTGGCATCATATCAAATTCATAAGAAATGAGATAATAAGATAATTATGATCATTATGATGCTGGGATCACACCATGAGCGGAGAAACCAACTGCGACACATGCAGTATCGGATTGCAAATATATTTGGATTTGCAAGAGTGCAACTAAATAGAAATAGATCAAATATACTAGATGGTGTGGTCAAGGATGAACATTACTAGAGGATTTTCTCTTTGTCGCTTTGCATTTGTTGAAATCGTCATGAATTTGTCCAACACTTTTCCATCTATAAGAAAACAAAATGTGTGGATAACAACTTCCACACGCGTTAATCCAATTATTCGTAGACAATAGCTTTTATGTATAATAATCCAGCATTATGTGGACAATAGCTTTCATTCTATAGTAATCCAATAATCTGTGACAACAACATTCCATTCCTGTCATGTTGTTAATTTTGGATTTAGAATTAATGTTCAATTTCAATGTTTTTTTCGTTCTTTGATCATTACTGCACTACTTGTTTATGTAAAGCATATCATCTTATTTTGTACACAAAATAAAGGAATACATTTCAATAGTAAATTATCTAATTCTCTACTCCATTCTATTCTAATTTTTAAGGTGTTCGCAAACGCATCAAAGCTCTACTCCTTTTGAGGATGGCATATCTTTCAATATGGAGTCTTTTTTCTATGTTGAAAGGTCCTTGAACAACATTTAATGTTAAACTTTGTCCTACAAAAGTGGGTAAAAATTTATGTGAATGATTCTCTTGGAAAAAAGATGTCAACTACTATGCAGATGATGGTGGCAACCACCACATAGAAGTCGATGATCAAGAAAAACACAACTCTAATGTTAAAAATCATTTTTAAAACAAAAAATCCAGGTCGAAAATATGAAAAAATCCTGATGAAATATTGGACTAAAAAAAATTTCAAAAAGAAATATTAACAAAGACAAATTGCGATAACTCTCTCTTTCTCTTTCGGTTTTTTGGTCAGGAAATTGAAGCCATTCATTTATTTTGCCAACCTAAATTCTTTTAGGGCATCACCAAAATAAGCTTGGTTGTTTAAGAAGACCAAGTCTCAAATTTTTCATTTTAAATAAGATGAATACTACTACTTGGATGGCAGACTTGGGAGCTTTAGATCATATAACAGGGGATAAATCTGTCTTCAACAATTATAGCATGTACCATGAGATGGTTGGAATATGCTATCTCATTTTATTTGTTTTACCTATATTCCAACTTATTATCAAGAAACAAAAGATGAAAATTGTGTTCTCTAATATCTCATGTAATACCTATGACTGTTTATTCTAAACTTGGGATAGATGATTAATGTTGTGGAGATGTGTTCACTTCATTTTTATTTTGTTCGCAGTGTTCTATTTTGGTAGTTTTCCTTCTCAAGCAATCTCTTTTCAAAGTTAACACATCACATTTGGCCAAAGAAAAAAGTGAAAATAAGGATGGAAGAAAAGCTAGAGAGAGGAAAATAGATTAATTTGGACAAACAAGTAAAAGTGCAAGGAAAATTCTCACAATTCAATGCTCATGGGATAAGTCAGGCATAGAGGTCCAATAGTATTAGAAAACTTTGACCTATTCAAATTCACAAAAAAAAGACTTATGATAATTTTTCACATATAATCATATAATCAAATTTATTTTTATTCTGGGTTTAAGAGCAACTCACAAAAGAAAGTGTTAATTTGATTAATTATGTTTTGAGGAATACCTAAGAGTAGTACTTTCAATTCAAAGATATTTACCTGTAACATGAAATCTCATAATAGGTCATGTTAAGGAACGATATTGACATAATATTATTGTATACCTCAAGCTCCGAAGCTAAACCATGCTATTAGACAGAGGTGATCACCGTATCCAAACAGGTGGCCACCTCTTGACAATAGAGGGCTTATGGAACATCCTCGAGAAAATATGATAAACTGGTGAGAATAAACACATAAATGTTGATATTGGTCCTTTTTTCGTAAGGACATAAGTAACCTAATACACTGAACACCCAATTTATGATTTCCTTACTTGTAAAGAGCTTTTACTTAGTTTTCATTCTTTTGTTGATAACATATAGATTCCAAATAATATTCATAAAGCTCATAAAATCCCTAAGTGNCGAAATTTCTCACAAGTCAATGCTCATGGGATAAGTTAGGCATAGAGGTCCAATAGTATTAGAAAACTTTGACCTATTCAAATTCACAAAAAAAAAAAAAAACTTATGATAATTTTTCACATATAATCATATAATCAAATTTATTTTTATTCTGGGTGCAAGAGCAACTCACAAAAGAAAGTGTTAATTTGATTAATTATGTTTTGAGGGATACCTAAAAGTAGTACTCTCAATTCAAAGATATTTACATGTACTATGAAATCTCATAATAGGTCATGTTATGGAACGATATTGCCATAATATTATTGTATACCTCAAGCTCCAAAGCTAAACCCAGGCTATTAGGTAGAGGTGATCACCGTATCCAAACAGGTGGCCATCTCTTGACAATAGAGGGCCTATGGAATGACCTCGAGAAAGTATGATAAACTGGTGAGAATAAACTCATAAATGTTGATATTGGTCATTTTTTCCTAAGGACATATGTAACACAATACACTGAACACCCAATTTATGATTTCCTTACTTGTAAAGAGCTTTTACCTAGTTTTCATTCTTTTGTTGATAACATATAGATTCCAAATAATATTCATAAAGCTCATAAAATCCCTAAGTGGAAGAAAGCTACAATGAAATAAATCTATGTTCTAAAGAGAATGATACATGAGAAGTTTGAATTTCCACCGAACAACTAATTAGTGGGATGCTAATAAATCGTTATATTGAAAACATTTAGAAGTTTATATATATATATATAAAGCTCAAAGGCTAATATATTAAAAAGAAATAAGGATACATATAAATTGTGTGGAAGGACCCAAGCATGACATCCTTCCCCCACGATAGCCACCACATACAAAAAGTTCCAAAAAAGAGAAAATACAGAAAATTACATGAGAGAACTAAAGAAAAAAAACAAAAAAAACCAAAATACGTAGTATCAGGTAGCTAGAGAGCTAGAGAGCGATCCAATTTTGCTTTGCCTTTTCCCCTAGTTCTAGGAATGGATATAGCTAATAGATTGGTAAGATGAGTGTCATTGTCAGTAGTGATCAAAGTATCATTCAATAAGTTCTCGAGCTCTAGTCGGTCTCCGGTCTTCTTCTTCATCCTGGAATAGGCCTGTCATTCATCATCTGAAGATTGACTCGCCTGATCAGTAGATTGGTCTAAAGTGTGTCAGAAATGTATAGGATGTTGAACATTAGAAATAACTTATTATTGTACCAGTTGATCTTTTATTGGATGTAAGTGAGCATTCTTCAATAACAGTGAGTGGTATAAACACTTTTGGATCTTTACCTGTAGTATGGTGTTCTTCTTTAGGAACTACGATGCTGGGTAGAGGATCGGGTTGCACCTTCTCAGCAGGGATGGTAGGTGGTTAATCTTTAGCGATATTTGACATTAAATGAGAATGCAAGCGATAACAAACTGTGGCCAAACATATTACAATGAGAGCAATAAGGAGGGTGTGACTCTATTTCAACATTTTGCCATTACCCGTTATGAGTGGTTCCAATCCATACCTCATCTGGAGCTGGTTGAGTGATATCCCTCTCAACTAACAGACAAGCCACAAAAGGCCTGATG
This sequence comes from Phalaenopsis hybrid cultivar, assembly GCA_002079205.1. Taxonomy (NCBI): domain Eukaryota; kingdom Viridiplantae; phylum Streptophyta; class Magnoliopsida; order Asparagales; family Orchidaceae; genus Phalaenopsis; species Phalaenopsis hybrid cultivar. Next base: position 11,930 of record JXCR01118902.1, read on the forward strand.
ACAACAATCGTAGGATTATCAACGTTGAGAGACTTACCGTAAGCAATTACTAAGGAGTAGATAATTTCTAAGTTGAACATATGTAATTTTAACTCCGAAAACTTTATCCAAACATGAATGATAGGAGACTCCGCTTCAGATCAAAATTGACAGTCTATTTCAAAATTTTCATAAAATGTTTGTCAATCTTGATAACTTTTCGAGAAAATATACGAGTGTAATCGACATCATGAGATAGTTGAATAAGTATATGTCGAACGTCAAGTAATCCAATATTCAAAGAGCCCAATAGTTTCATAGCTTCAAAATCTTTTCTAATGATCTCAAGTTTTGGGTTTCCGTAAAAGGAATTTTCCCACTATAGCAAAACGCCAAGAAGACGCGAGAGTATTGGTTTCAACTTCAGTGAGAATAAGAGCAGACTTCCCGTTTTTTTACCAAGCTTTTTAATAAAAGTGTGATCCCCGCCACCTTCAAGAGCCTCGTGGAAGGATTGTGGAACATTGCAGGACTTGCCAATATGAAAATCAGGCTCCGAACCCGTGGACACAACACCTGCATAACTCCGCTCCATCCGAGTGCCCATCCGAGTGCAGCAGACGGCGTAGTCGAACAAATTGTTGTGCAGTGCGAAGGAGGAAATTGAGCTGTTCGCAGAGAAGAGGAAAGCATCGACAGAAACAAAATTGTGGGAGGTGTTGTCGAGCAGAAACAGTCACAACGTAGCTGTCGAGTGGAAGTCACGAGCACTGCACACGACGAAGACACACGACGCAGCCAACGCGAGGTTGCGAAGCTCTACCAGACACGACGACCGCACGACTTAGCTCGACAAATGCGAGCTCTTCAGCCAAACGAAGCCGACGACAAAATTGAAGCGGTGGAAATCAGAGCATGACGCGATATTCACACACGTAGCAGACGTTAGGGTTCGTCGTGAGGCGAAACCATAGCAGAGCGGAGACGACGAGGAAATAAAATTATTACAATATGATTCGAGTTCGAGGGTTTTCGACTCTGGTGATTTTGCTGGCGATAATGGGTTTTTCACTTCCTATCGTCTTTGCTGGTGAGATCTTTCCATTTTCTCGTTTCTCTACTTCTTGTTTTGCTTCATTATGCCTTATGGTAAAAGCGTTGTGGTGGTTGTTCTTGATGGGTGCGGGGGCACTACTAGTAATCTTGAGGGCGGCCGTTTTCCACCGGGCTTCCATGATTCTTTAAATATGGGTAGCGAATACTCCTTTATTAAGAAGATTGGGAAGAAAAATGAGAAATTTGCAGTGTTTATCATAGATGATGAATCGTCAATCTTGGCCTCTTCTCGTCGTTTAGCTTTGGTCGGAAAATTTAAATGTGGTCATCCTAAATTAGATTTCATTCGAAGGGAGTTTGAAGGTTTGAAATTAAAAGGATGGTGGAGTGTTGGACTCTTGGATGACCGACATTTACTAATCCAACTAGCCAATGATGAGGATTATACTAGGCTCTTTGCCAAAATATTTTTTAGAGTTGAAAATCGAGTGATGAAATTTCTTAAATGGTCTGTGAACTTTGATCGTAAGACCGAATTGCCTATCATACCAGTTTGGATACGTTTTCCTGGGCTCAAATTACACTTATTTAATCATGAAATCTTATTTTCATTAGCTGCCGCTTATGGTAAACCCCTGAAGATGGATAGTGTCACTTTTGCTCTCACACGACCTTCAGAAGCACGTATCCTAGTTGAATGAGATATCACACAACCTTTTTGTAATGAAATATGGATTGACTCTTAACATAGGGGTTATTGGCAACCAGTTGAAATAGAACGTCATTCCCCTTATTGTTCTCACTGTTCTATATTTGGTCATCATGCTTCACAATGCTTTAAATTGAATCTCCTATTAAAAAAGAGTACACGTCAGCAACAATCTATCCCACACACTGCCCCTGTTGAAGCCCCTATGCTTAAAACTCCTCATGTTCCTTTAACAAATGTGGCTATGCAATCTTCCCCTTCTCGGCTGAATGAAAATACTTCCGTTATTACCTCACTTGAAAATGGTCTTCCTGATGTTATGTTTGTAGCAGACCCTCCTCCTACCATCCCTACTACTGTTCTCATCTTGGAAAATATTCTGCCTATCCCGAACCTACATTCCAATACCAATACTGAGGTCAGGACTAACACTGAATCACTCTCTAAGCAAACTTCACTCCCCTCCCCTTCGAACATAGATTTTAATACATTGCTGCAACGTGCTAATGATGAACTTGAGAAAGAGTGGCAAGTCCAAAGACACACGAGAAGGAAAGCTAAACGAAATAATGAACTCTCCAATCTAAATGTTGGCAACATCATTCAAGAAGACACTTATTATTCTGAGGGAGAGCAATTAGGCAACCCTTCTAGATCTTCTAGAAGGGCTGGCTTAAGAAGACATGTTTAATATTATGATTTGGAATATTAGGGGAGTGACGGACCTTGCCTCTCTTAATAGGTTAAAGCATCTCTGCAGGGTTCATAAAATTTATATTTTTGCTATTTTGGAGCCTTTGATGCATGTGAGCAAAGACAGAGTTATGGGTTACAATTCCTTTTGCAACAAAAATAACAAAATCTGGCTTTTCTGGAAGTACTCTGTTGATCTATCTATTGTGGAGAATAGGATCAATTTGTAATTGCTAACTTTAACATGGAGGATTTCCATGGTTGGGGCATCTTTGTATATTCTAGCTCTCTTATGCAGGAAAAACTCGTACTTCAGCAAAAACTTCAGATTATGGGAACTGCTATAAATGACAATTGGTTTATGGGAGGAGATTTTAACATGATTATGAATACTTTTGAGAGGAAAGGTGGTTGTGGATGTGATTCTGCCCTTATTAATCGGTTTTGCAACTATATTGCTGATGCTGAACTTTTCTATCTTGGCTATTCTGGCTCTCCGTATACTTGGAGGAGAGATTTTCTTTATCAAAGGCTGGATAGATTTTTGGGCAATTCCACTCTCTTAAACTACTGTCCTATCATTAGTGTTCAACATCTAAGCTATGCTTCCTCTGATCATAATCCTATACTGCTCACTCTTGCTTTTAATGATAAGCGATTTATTTCTAGATTTAAATTCCTTAACATTTGGGCTTCTCATAATACTTTCTTAAGTGTTGTGCAACAGACTTGAAATTATGACGATGCTGGGACACCTTGGTTCACTTTATGGCAGTTGCATAAGAAGTTGGCTGCTAGCTTCAAAACTTGGAATCACCAAGTTTTTGGTAATGTTCATCAAAAGGTATTGGAAGCTCAACAAATGGTTGACCAGTTAGAGGCTCAAGTTATTGGTACATCTACTCTTGTGGATAATGTTGCTCAAGCACACTTGTCCTTGCTGGATGCTATTAATCTGGAAGAATCCCTTTTTCAACAGAAAGCCAATGATACTTCTTTTATTGTTGGGGATAGAAACACTAAGTATTTTCATACCAATTTAAAACACAGAAGAAATATTAATATTATCCTGAAGATTAAGACTGCTACTGGTCACACTGTAGAGTCCATAACAATATAGTAAAATACTAGCTCAAGTGAACATAGCTATAGTAGTATAATAGGGACACATTTAATATACTAAAATAAAAAAAAACACTACATAACAATTCAAATAAAAAAAAAAGATATACTCCTCACTCAAGGGCGACTATCCACAAATTGAACTGAAATTTTTATTGTGTTTCGATAAACATGCTAATGCTCTTTATTGCTCAAGGGTGACTATCCTATATGGTTAGATTTGTTCACATTTTAAAGTTTGCTCTTCTTTATTGCTTAAATTGGAGCCGACAATTTTTGAACCTCATGACAAATATTTGCATGATATGTTTAAAATAATATGATATCTAGTTTTACATTTACATAAGTGCTTTACCTTTTCTTTGTAACAAAAAATTATTTTCAAATATATTAATTTCAAAGTTATAAGGCATAAGCACGAGGTTAAACATACCATGAAAAAAAATCTCATCAAAGTCAATACCTTTATTTTGGTTAAATCCTTCTATAACCATACTTGGTTCGTACCTTTATTTTGCTTGTATTTTTCTTTGTTCTTCTAATTCAATTTTCCACTTATTGCTATATTTTTTTATAAGGAGTCCATCTAACTTTTATGGCAAGCTTCCCTCTGATGGATTTTTTAACGTAAAATTTTCCTTTAAATACTCGGCCCATCTCTAGAGGCAATAAATAATGTAAGGAGAATATTTGTTAGCTGGCTTATACATTCTTTAAAATTTTTCTAAACTATATTGTAGACATGCTCAACTATGGTCGTCTATAACACTCGTAGAAGTTTTTTTATTTTTATGTTTCTTGCACGCCATCCCAAAAAACTATTATTATTATTCACCTTGAGAGACATTTCATCTTAGAATTGGTAGGCCTATCTTTGTACTTGACATTTCATGCCCCAGAGGAATTCTTCATCTCTATCTTTAATTTGACTATCTGGTTTATTCTTTCTTGAGTCAGCATACCCTCAAACTATTAAAATCTTTGGGCTTGTTGATATACTTGAGCTAGAGATTATTTGGGAAGCTTGAGTTATTGGACTTTGTTTCCATTGATTAGTGAGTTTTTCTTCATGAAGAATGATTGATGTTATAGTATTTTCATTCATCAACTAGCCATCAAAATTTAATATATTGTCATCATTTATTATTATTATATTCTGTTCCGTATATTTCTTATTTTTTTGTTGTCAATCCTAGCCCATTCGTGTTTTTAACAATCAATCATAAAATTCATGTCAAAACTAAATATAAAATGAATCCAAATTTAAATTATGCTAGTGCCTAGGCATCACTAGAAGTGGCACTCCATAACTTGATTATTGTGAGTAGGCAAAGGTGGGTTAGGGCATTACCTATAAGTGCACATCACAACTAATTTTGATTATGGTGAAAGGGTGGGCTGAGATGTCACTTTTTTCAAGTGATATTAGAAGATAAGCAGATTTTGATGCATGTTACGAAAGGTTTGATTAGACCTAAGTATATTTATTAGACTTTCTTACATAGAATTTAAGAACATTGAATGGGAAGGCAAGAGAGTTAGTGGGCATTATGATAAGAAGAATCACAGTTGCTTGTGTACAAGAAATTAAATGGAAGAAAAAAAATTATGGATATTAAAAAATATTACTAGATACTGAACGTTGCAAAATTTTAATTATAGTTATAGGGTTGGATTAGTTGTGGATAAAAGGCTAAAAAAAAATAAAATTATGAAGTTTAATGGAGTTATTGTCAAGATGATTGCCATTAAGATAATCATCAATAAGAATATTATTAATGTAGTCAGTGCTTATGCACAAATTAGACAAATAGAGGTTTAAACAATTAATTTTGGAAAGGGATGGATCACTTATGATTTTCAAAATAATGCGGAATACGCTTTATTGATATGAAAATATGGTATAAATAACCCTTACATGAATCCTAGAATATGAAAGGCAATAAAAAGAAAATAACATGAAAGGAAAAATATAACTCCCAATATTTGCAATTAATTAATTCATTTTAATTGTTTAGGAGATAAAGAAAACAACATACAATAGGAAAACCTAAAATAGGAAAGGAAATACATCTAAAATAGGAATGAAAATAAAATTATATTAAGAAATAAATCAATATAACTTCTACTAAGAATGAATTATTTTCTAATATAACTTCTAACACTTCCCCTCAATTTGAAATATGGTTGAAAACCATGTTCAACTTAGATTTAAAAACATCAAATAATGAGCGAGGAAGATCCTGTGAAGTAGAACTTGAAGTCTTCATTCTGTATTGCAGTTGTCTTTAACTGTAGTTCCTACAGTGTTTGTTGGTAGGCGGAAGGCTCTTACAAGTAATGTTGCAGGGGAGTTTGCAGTGAAGTAGACAATCTGCAATAAAAAACAACTTCTAATTGGCTGCGGTTGTTTTTTACTACAATTTCTACCGTGTATATTGTTAGGCAATAAACTCTTATAGGTAATGTTGTAGGGAAATTTGTGGGAAAGTAGATAAGATGCAGAAAAAACTGACTTATAGTTGACTGCGATTTTTTTTTACTGCAGTTCCTACAATGTCTGTAGATAGGCAGAAGGCTCCTACTGGTAGTGTTGCAAAAGAGTTTGTAGGAAAGTAGACAACCAACAGGAAAAACTACAGCGTATGACTTGCAGAGAAAGGAAAAGCTCTGGAGTTAGGCCTTGATGCTGGAAAAGCTCTGGAGGAGAGCCTAATACAAAAAAAAAAAAAAAAGCTCTGGAAGGCCTAATGCAAAAAAAAATGCTCCGGAGGGCCTGCTGCAGGACAAACTCTGAGTAGGTTTTTCTACAGGAAAGATTTTGGAGGAGTGTTTGTTGTAGGAAAAGCTCTGAAGGATGGCCTGATACAAGAAAAAGGCTCCGAAGGAGAGTCTGCTCTAGGAAGAATTCCGGTGAACCTACTGCAGAAAAAACTCTTTAACTATTTTAGTGTGTTGATCCAAATCAACAACTTCTATTGCCTTCTAAATCACTCAAAATTCATGTATCTGCGTACTAAGAGTCAATACATGCCTTGTAAGCTGATCAACTAGCCGACTTCTCTGAGCAGCAGATCCATGTTCAAAAAGCTTTTGGTTTCCAAACACATTAGTTTTTAAAGAAAAAGCATGGGGCATGATTTCATCAAAACTATGTCCTTCTCTTTAACTGTGACAGTTTCAAGTTTCTGTTGTATGAATCGACTCTCATAGTGGTCAGCACTAAACTTAACTACATGACTAGCAATATCATAAAGCTCATAACACTTGGTCTTGTTGTTCTTAAATTCCACCAGAAGACAGGAACAAAGCCGACATGAATGTTCCCACCACCATCCTAATGCCAAGAACCCATCACACTACCAAGTTTCTCATGCCCGAAGGGATATGCATATTACTCCATGCCTCAAAGGGCTACCAAATCCAACAAGAGAAACTGGGAGAATAGGGCTTGCCAAAGGACTTCTCTGATAGGACATACCAAGACCAAAAGGGTTTCCATAATAGCCAGACTTACCGAGAAATGACGTTCCAAACTGTTTTTGTTGTTGAAGCAATGCCTCAAGATATGCTTTTTGGATGCCAAGCAAATCTGCATTAGAGTTACCCATGACGTTCCTTTCCTAAGAAGGATCATTGAAATTAGTTACAACAGCTTTTGTTGCGCTCAAATGCTGAATATAAAGCAGATCAAGAGGCATCTGAAGAGCAGAAGTTGTTGCATGACTTGAGATTTTGCAACTCCGTTGATCCACTCAAATTCGATGATGAAGAAAAAAGCCTCCAAGAAACATAACATCTATAGTTGGTGATCCAAGTCCGGAAGCCGCTACGGCACTCTCAAATAGAGGCGGCAAATAGCTTGCACTGACATGATTGGTCATCATTGGAGGTAATGAATTGTTCCGAGTAGGAGAAGGAAGCTAGTGTTTGTTTTTTGAGAATTTGAGGCCTGCAAGAAGGGTTCTCGGCTGCTGAAATCTGCAAAGGAGACCAGATGTTGAAATCTGCATGGAAGGAGACCATTGACTGCAAAAATTGCTGGGAAAGAAGGAAGTTTCTGGCATCTAGGGCCTGCAGGGAGAGGGTTTTGGCGGAAAAAAAAACAAGGAGAGAAGAAGAAAAAGTCGCTATTTCAAATACCAAAATGAGTGTCACTCCCTTCCCGCATGGAGGATGGCAGGAAGGGAGTCTGATGGTTCTAGAAGGAGGATCGAAAGGTAGGGTTCGAAGTTAGGCTTTGATGCCATGTTGAAATTCAGGATAAAGAAAAATATATTTTGTTGCTATAAAAAGGGGTTATAAATAACCCTTATATGAATCTTAGAATAGGAAAGACAATAAAAAGAAATAACAAGAAAGGAAAAATATAACTCCTAATATCTTCAATTAATCAATTCATATGATTTGTTTTGGAGATAAAAGAAATTACATAAAATATGAAAGCTTAAAATCGGAAAGGAGAAAAATTCAATCCAATGAAATAAATCTAAAATAGGAAAGAAAATGAAATTATATTAGGAGATAAATCTAATCCTCGTAACTTCTAATATGAATAAATTATTGTCAAATATAACTTCTAACAGTAACTGCTAAACATGTACCCGTTGATGAAAGAAGAGTTATTGGAATATAGTTTCTAGTAGGATGTGCTATGAGAGTATTCATAGTGGTTCTAAAATTGGAAATAAAAATGCAGTGAGAGAAGTTATACTTAATTTTGTAGATCTGATGATCTTGCAATATCAAATACATAAAGAAATGAGAATACTTTGTTACAAAAATGGAGTTATCAAATCACTTATAGATTTCTATTTGTTTAGAAAGAAAATATATTTTTCTAACAAAGACTATAAGATGTTTCCTGGAGAGCTTAACCATATAACAAAGGATTGTAGTTATGTATTTATATTTTAAGAGTATAAAGAAACAATTGAAATAAAATATGGCCTTAAAATAAGGTGGGGAATTTGAAATGCTAGAAATTATTAATTTTTCAAGATAAGTTGGCAACAGAGAAATGCTAAAATTCATTAGTTGAGCAAAACTTGATGTGGGGTAAGATGGTTAGTTTGTTAAAAGGATTGTTGTAGAAGTTTTTTGTGTTTAGAAATAGGTGTGAATTTTGAATAACTTTCTTCTCAATGAATACATAGATAATTCACCTATAAATAGGCGTTTACAAGAGATAAAACAAAGAAAGAAATCTTCCTACAATTAAGTAATTCCTATAATTATAGAATAAACATAAATACCTATAATTAAGAATTACTATTTTTATACTATGACTAAATATAGCAAGTACTAAATAACATTAAAGTAAATAATAATGAGCGTAATTCCACACTCCCCCTCAAGATGGGTTGTACAGATTGTACATGCCCAACTTGTTGGTTAGCTCATCAAAACTGGACTTAGGGAGAGCCTTGGTGAGAATGTCTGCGGTTTGGTCTCTAGAAGGAGTATAGACCAATTCAATGATTCCATTGTCCACCTTCTCTGAAATGAAGTTCCGATCAATCTCAATGTGTTTCGTTCGGTCATGATGAACAGGATTCTTTGCGATACTTATTGCAGCTTGATTGTCACAGAACATCTTGATAGAATTTTCTCCCATAATTCCAAGCTCTTTGAGAAATCTTTTGATCCACATTCCTTCACAGATTCCAAGTGCCAGTGCTCTGTATTCTGCTTCTGCGCTACTCCGAGATACCACCGATTGCTTTTTACTTCTCCATGTCACTAGATTGCCGCATACATACGAGCAATACCCAGAGGTTGATCGTCGGGTGGATATATCTCCTGCCCAGTCTGCATCAGTAAAAACTTCTACCTTTTGACTATCATTCCTTTTGAATAATAATCCTTTCCCAGGTGTCATCTTTAAGTATCTTAAGATACGGTTGACAGCTCCCATATGTTCCTCAGTAGGACAGTTCATGAATTGACTTACTATACTTACTGAAAAACTTATGTCTGGTCTGGTGTGAGATAAGTAAATAAGTCTTCCAACAAGCCTCTGATATCGTCCTTTGTCGACAGGTAAACTATCATTCTCCATTCCAATCTTTTTATACGGGTCTATTGGAGTGTCTATTGGTTTGCATCCAAGCATACCAGTTTCTTTCAATAGGTCCAATGTGTACTTCCTTTGAGTTACGGCTATCCCCATTTTGGATCTTGCAACTTCCATTCCCAAGAAGAACTTCAAGTCTCCGAGGTCCTTGATTTCGAATTCATGGGCTAGAAACTTCTTCAGCTTTGTCAATTCTTCAGTATGATCACCGGTAAGAATGATGTCATCAACATACACAATAAGAACAGCAATCTTCTTCTCTGATCTTTTTGTGAACATTGTATGATCAGTCTGGCTTTGAGTATAACCGCACTTGATTACTGAATTGGTGAATTTGGCAAACCAAGCACGAGGAGATTGTTTGAGACCATACAGAGATTTCTGGAGCTTGCATACTTTGCCACTAGGGAAGGACCCTTCAAGACCAGGCGGTAAATCCATGTATACATCCTCTTCAAGATCTCCATTAAGGAATGCATTTTTGACATCAAGTTGCATAAGGGGCCAGTCTCGGTTTGCTGCAATGGAGAGTAGGATTCTAATGGAGTTCAGTTTGGCTACTGGGGCAAATGTCTCTTGGTAGTCAATTCCGTATGACTGGGTATATCCTTTTGCAACCAGTCGGGCTTTTAACCGATCTATGCTTCCGTCTGCCTTACATTTGATTGTAAATAACCACCTGCATCCTACTGGTCTCGTATCCTTGGGCAAATCAGACACAATCCACGTTCCACTCTTTTCTAGTGCAGCAACTTCTTCATTCACAGCTTTTCTCCATTCCGGGTGTGAGAGAGCTTCTTGAATAGAATTTGGAACCTTTACGCTGTCAATAGCAGTTACAAATGCACGATAGGGAGGAGATAACCTCTCATATGAAACAAATCGGGCAATAGGATGTTGAGTGCACGGAACATTAGAATCATCTTTCACAGACGGGGTAAGCTCATTAGTGTCTATAGATTCCGTACCTGAGTGGGTTTCAGAGGATTTTGGAGTCGGATTAGATTCTTGGACAGCAGCTGGAAGCGGTGTTAGGTTCTCTATTCTTTCAGCATTTCTGTTTCGTCTTGTATAGACCCGAAGTTCCTGAGGAGTGGGTTGTGTAGACTGAGGAGGTTGAATAGGAGAAGGTGTGGGTTGTGTAGACTGAGGAGGTTGAATAGGAGGTGAGGGAAGTGAGGGACCCGTGTCAGTTGGTAAAGGAACACAGGGCTGTTGTTCACTATGACTACTCTCCCCCTGAATGACAGACCCTTGGTAGTATAATTGATGCTCAAAAAATGTGACATCCATAGAGTTATAGATCTTTTTAGTTGAAGGACAATAACACTTGTAGCCTTTCTTATTGGTCGAATACCCTATGAATATGCATTTGACAGATTTGGGGTCTAATTTACTGCGGTGTTGTTTGTGAATATGAACAAAGACGGAACAACCAAATAGTTTGGTAGGGACAACTGAAGAGAGTGTACAAGTATTTGGAAACGAGCGAAGGAGAACATCAATTGGACTCCGGAAACCCAGAATACGAGAGGGCATCCGATTTATGAGGTAGGCCGCGGTCAATGTTGCCTCGCCCCAATAACATTTAGGGACTGATGTGGTAAACATGAGACAGCGGGCTACTTCCAACAAGTGACGATTTTTTTGCTCGGCAACCCCATTTTGTTGGGGAGTATCAACACACGTACTAAGATGAAGGATGCCATGTTGAGTAAGAAAAGTTCCTAGGGAGGTGTTGAAAAAATCTCGTGCATTATCTGTGAGTCTGGATTTTTGTGTCAAATTGAGTGAGTATCCTTTGATAGAATGCACGGAATATTGGGCCTACCTCGGATTTGTCACGCATAAGATAGATCCAT
>JXCR01118906.1:9768-22134 GCA_002079205.1 Phalaenopsis hybrid cultivar
AAATCTTATTCCTTCAAATATTAAACCACCTGAACTTGAATTAAAGATATTAACTGCCCATTTAAAGTATGTATTTTTAGGATAGTCATCTACATTGTTTGTTATTATATCTTTAAAGTTAACTAAAATTCAAGAACAAAAGTTGATAGAAATGTTGAACAAGTATAAAAAGGCTTTTGGATGGACTTTAACAGATATTAAAGAAATTAGTCATTCAATTTGTATGCACAGAATTTTATTAGATGAATAATAGAAATCTAAAGCTGATCATCAGAGGAGATTAAACCCCATAATGAAAGAAGTTGTTAAAAAAGAAATTTTAAAATGGNAGAAAGAATTTGTTACAAAAGAGATTTTAAAATGGTTAGATGCTGGAATTATATATCATATTTCAAATAGTGCTTAGGTAAGCCCATTTCACTGTGTTCCAAAGAAATGAGGAGTGATTGTTGAAGAAAATGAGAAAAATGAATTAATACCAATAAGACAAGTTACTGGTTGCCGAATTTATATTTGACTATAGAAAGTTAAATATGGCCACCAGAAAAGATCACTTTCCTTTACCCTTTCTAAACCAAATGTTGGATAGATTGACTGGGAATAAATATTATTGCTTTTAGATGGATATACCAGTTATCATTAAATTCCAATTGCTCTAGAGGATCAAGAGAAAACAACATTTACAAGCCCATATGGAACATTTGCTTTTCGTAGAGTGCCTTTTGGACTATGCAATGCTCCTGTAACATTTCAAAGATGCATGATGTCAATTTTTAGAAATTTTATAAAACATGGAATGGAAGTGTTTATGGATGATTTTTCTGTATTTATGACTTTGTTTAAGTTATGTCTTAATAATTTAGAAATTTGTTTATTTGGAAAAACATCTCACTTACCAGTACAATTATAACATAAAACATTTTGAGTTATTGAAGAATTTAATTTTAATCTAAAAAATGCTGGTGAGAAAAGATTATTGAGAAAAAGTTTTACTACCATGTGAGCCCATGATCTCTATTGATGATCAGTATGTTAATAATGGTAATGAAGCAATAAATGCTATTATGGATCATTCTTCACATGCTTCAACTCCATTAATAACACCAACAGTAGAAAGTTTGCTTGCTTTGGAGAAGAAATTGAAGAAAATTGAAAGGGAACTTCAGAGTATTANATTGTAGTATTGAAAGATATTTATAACGCATACAAAAAAACCCGCATCATAGAGCATTGACAATATAAGGGTCCTAATTGATGGATGTCAATTAATAGGGGTAAAAAAATAATCATTCTCTTAAAGAAAGAAGGGCAATTAGAAATGCAATAAATAAGAAATATCCTGCAAAAATATGGAGACAACTAGTTGTTTAATACATAAAGCAATACACATTTTGTAATGATTTACAATAATTTCCTCGTTAAGAATCTCTTAGTAATGTATAGAAAGTAGATATATTTATATATTTGTTAAGTGTGAAGTTAAAATTTTTAATTTATGCGAATAAAGACTCATGAAGGCTCCTATAAAGTAATAAATAGAGGTCACTGCCAAATCATAAAATGAGGTTATCATAAAGTCTTAAAAGGAGGTTGTCATTAAAGTATATAATAGATGCTACAAAAATTTTAAAAACTAATTGATCAATTCAATAATATTAAGTATAAGGAGAACTCTTTACTGTATTTTTGTAGTTCTAAAATATTCCATAATTAGAAGTTAACAAAAGTTTGAGAGAATAGAAAGAGAAAAAGGAAGAAGTGCTCAATGTAAATAAGAGAAGAGAGGAAGAAACTCTAAAATATAGAAGAGAAAAGAAAGAAGAAGATAAAGCATCGTTAACCTTGTATTATTCACATTTAGCCTTCCTCTTCGTAGTGCTTAATTATGTTCCTTGTCAATCATTAAAATAGATAAAGTAGTGTCCTTAAATTTTTCTTAGATGTAGTATAATATCAATTTATATATCTATTTTGAGACTTACTAAATATTTAATATCCAAGAGATCATAGAAGCATCTGAACCTTGCTGAACTGCACACATTCTTTTTTATGTTTGTTTATTCTTTCCTGACAAATATTAGATAAGTTATAATAAAGTAGTTAGTAGATACATGTTGAATATTAATAGAAAGTATATAAGATGATTATTTCTTTATTTACAATAAACAATTAACCATGCTAAAAAAATTAAATTAAATTCTTTAAAACATTAAGGCTATATTAATTCAAATTTAAGAGAAGACACGGATGTAAGAGGTATAACTAGGAACACCTATACTTTAGGTGGGATTTTTAATTAGGTATTGTAACTCAAAAGATAATTGCTCTTGTCGAGGATCCAAAATACGTGCATGTCAATAAAAATAATAATAATATGATTTGGTTAATGACTTGTATAAAAGAATCAAAATTGATCTCAAGGAGATGTAACTCATTTTGTAAAAATCAAAGTGTTACACACTTAAAATAAAGTGATGGCTTTCACTCCCAAACAAGACAAATACAATTCATACACGAACTTGTTTGAAATGGATGTCTTATAGCTTATAATAAAAAAATAAACAAAAAAATTAATCAATTTGTTCTTAAAAGTTAGTTATATTTAACAAAAAAGTGACGTCTTGTTAAATCTCAATTAATCTTGATAGATGATAATGTGGATATGTCTTGTAGAGAAGTAATAAAAAATGATAATTAAGCTCGTACATTGAAATTTAAAATCTAAGTAGCACGTTATTATATTGGAGTCTTTTTTAGATATTAAAGCTAATGGCTCATGGAGGTGTTATAATATCTTAAAAGAAGGCTACCATAAAGTCTTAGATGGAGGTTACTAGAAAAGTGTTAAATTGTGATTATACATGTTCTAGTGATAATTTCTCATTAATTATATCATAAGAAAAAAAAAGAGAAGAATGGGAGAAGAGGGAGAGGGAATGAATGAGAAGTTTTTGGTAGAAAAGCAAAGGAAGAAAATGAATTCTCATCTTATTTTTCATGTACAATCCTCATCTTTACAATTTTTGATTGTGTCCCCCCAAATTTATTAATGTATACAAACAAATATATTTATTAATATAGACTGTAATATCTTTTGATTTTTAATTTTTCTTATGTTTAGCGAACATTTAAATTTGTGCAACTTCACACATATGTGAATTTCATGGAAGCATAAAAATTTGTATGTTTATATTTGAGAAATTTGATGTGATTATTATCTCTTCATCATTTATTTTTTACTTGAAATTCTATAAATATACTAACAATATTTTGATATAGACATCTCAATTCCTTTTACTAGAATCCATCAAATCCAATCCCACATAAGATAATATGAATTGCTTTTAAAGTTAACAACTTGATATCCTTCGTGGGACCATGGACCCTGTGGTTGGCTAAGAGAAGTTTTGATGGGATAAAAAGCCCTAATTGATTAATTAAGGGCACCATTTCAAAGATCATGACATAATAGTTCAAATGAAGTTGATTAATCCATATTTTAATATTAATTTGATTATACTACTTCTTAAAAAGAATATTTGAGTACTATAATACTTTTAAAGTATTTTTTATATATTTTTATGCTTTTTAATAATAGACATTATTTTTATTTCAAAAATATTACCTCACTTTAATGACAATGTTCCTTATTCAATTTAGGAGTTGTTTGGCTTGAGTTATTCTTGGTGTACAATAAAAATAACGCATGATTTATTGATACATTTGAGTTGTGTACTACATCGCTTATGTAAAATGTTAGCCACAACCACTCGTGGCTTGCTGCCGTCTATTGCAATCACTGCCAACATCGCCCCTGCTGCTGCCACCATTCTATCACTATTCACCCATTGCCCATCGCTACTAATGGCTTCGTTTTGTAAGAAAAAAAATATTTTAAATATAAGCACTTGGTTTTGTAAAAAAAAAATATTATAAATTATGTTACTAATGATAATTTAATTTAATAGAAATTTTCAAAATTTATTTTGAGGCTGTAAAATTTAATTTTCTTAGCAATCATCTAGATAAGATAAACCTCACATTTTTAAGCATGCATTGATCTAAGTCAAGCTATGAATGTATAGTTGAAAATTTTGGTATACCAATTGAGAAGTTAAATATTCTTAAATTCTTACATGGTTACTAAGAATGATTCTAAAGGGGATATCATACCAGCCAACACCTGATGTTCACCATTAAATACCACCAATACCACTTGTTAACCACCATCACCAATGCCCACTATAATCTGTATTACCACTATCGTCAATGTTTGATATTTACACCAGTACTTTCAAGATCGTTGACATCAAGACCAGATACTTTATTATCGACACAATTGTCATTAAACATCGTTAATTGTCATCAATTTTAACTATTGTATTTATTGACAAAAGTTTACATCACTATCTTCTTGGATGGTTAATATTACCGCCAAGTGTATTGCCCAAAGTTTAAAACAATATTGATACCCATCATCATCACTAACATCCATGTCAATCGCCTCCACTAAGGTGTGTACCTGCCACGACTAACAATTTTGAAGCTCACCATTGATACCAAGTTTGATGTTCAATATTAGTATTTGGAACAAGGCCTATCTTTGATCAAAAGCTTACAACCCTTAAGATTAGTTTATTGGGACCTCTGAAGAGACTTGCTTGATTAAAAGCTCATCGACCTAAAATATACTTGTTACTCACTTTTTCCAACTGGTTAGGTCATATCTTTAGACACTCCTTGTAGGATGGAATTATCATGAGCTAAATTCCAGTGATAATTAGTTGCCTATAGGCCGTTAACATGAAAATATGATTTAAAATGATTGATGCAATTATGTCATGTTCTTCAGTATCATGAAATTTAATCTAAATTGACGTAATCAGAAAATGGCTCATCAGCGAAAAAATCACAGCTCAACAGCCATATGAAAAGAATCTCTTATGCTTCATCATTTATTTTTATTTCTTGTCATTCCCAGCTGAGGAAACGTGCAAGGCACCAAGCAATCAAAGCACATTGGGTTGTTTTCATGATGAGAAAACTTCACATGACTCTCAAAAATCATTCATTTATTTTCACTTTTCTTACCAATATCTTCTCTCTATGTAGATTGAAGAGAGAGAGAGAGAGAGAGAGGGAGGGACAGAGAGAGANCCTTTAGCCTCGATGAGCCTGGAAAGCATCTTGGTGTGGTCGGCCTCGGAGGACTCGGCCATGTTGCCGTCAAGTTTGGCAAGGCTTTTGGAATGAAGGTCACTGTTATAAGCACGTCTNAGTTTACTGCCCCATGAAGACCTTTAGCCTCGATGAGCCTGGAAAGCATCTTGGTGTGGTAGGCCTCGGAGGACTCGGCCATGTTGCCATCAAGTTTGGCAAGGCTTTTGGAATGAAGGTCACTGTTATAAGCACGTCTTCGAAGAAGAAAGAGGAGGCCATCAAAACCTTGGGAGCTGATGATTTTATAGTTAGCAGCGATGCTCAGCTGATGCATAATGCAATGGGTACCATGGATGGTATCATAAATACTGTGTCAGCGAAGCATGATGTTTTGCCATTAATCTTTCTNTTTTGAAAAAATCAAAATAGTGAATTTCGGGTCTTCAGCGCCTTCGACTTGAAAGCAGTAATAACCCCTTTAATACGTGATTTTCACCACAAAATCTCCATTTTTACCCCTAAAGTCACCTTCAACCTTCAGTTTTCACACCTATGGCTTGATTTTGGGCGGATTTGAGCCGATTTAGAGGCAAAGGAACTTCATATTTCATTTTCTCTAGAAGATTTTTCTCACATTACCTAGATCCGAAAGTTCCTGGTTTCTTTTTGAGAGATTTTGAGAAAATTCTTTGGTGAAAAACTTTTACTTAATGTATTTAAGTTTAAAGTGCTTTACATTTTGATTTTTGAAATTTTAGAATTTATTCAAATTTTTATCAAATTTTTCTAGATTTCCTATGACACCTATATCGAGCAAAAGAAAAATAGAATATGATGATCAAAAGTTTGTTAGCTTTAAAGTTAGTGCTCGATTTCATAATCTTTGAGAAAATAAGAAAGTGATTCCGGATCGAGGTTTCAAAAATCTGGGAGGAGAAGTTGAACGATTGATTATCGCTCAGCAGTGGGAAAACTTCTGCTATTTCACTGCCGATGCGATAGCTGGGATAGCTACAAAATTTTATGTCAACTTTCCAGAGGCTTCTGATGATTTGTTTTTGTTCGAAACAAAAAGGTGGAGTGTACTCCAAGAAAAATAAATAAGTTTTATCAGTTAGAAGATTTTTATAGATGTCAGTATCATTCATTCTCTGCCACAAATGAGGCCTTAAATGAGATTATTTCTTTTCTGACTGGTGAGAAAGGGGCTTGGAAAGTAAATAATGGAGTTAAAGTCAACTTTCCCCTTTCTATGTTAAATGTAGTATCTAAGGCCTGACATTATTTTATTTATGGGAGGATGATTCCAACAAACCATCATAGTGAAGTGACCAAGGATAGAGCCATCCAGAGCTATTGTATTCAACAAGTGATGGATATAAATGTAGGATCTATCATTTATATAAACACTCGATCTATTGCTCTGGGAGAGACGACTGGTGGATCGGCACACCCTGCTCTCATTTATACACTTTGTGAGCATGCAAGAGTTGATGTCAGACCTGATGAGGTTAAGCCTCAGAAACCGATTGGGCCTGCAAACATTAAGACTTATGAGTCCCATGTTGATTGAAGATCTGGAAGTAAGGTCAGGGATATTCATTCTACTTCTAGGACCCCTACTTTTAGTGAGCCTACTTTAAGTGACCCCAATAACAGGGTGTTATTGGACCAGATGATGATTCATCAGGGAGATATTTTTAGGATGAATCATAGGATGCAAAACATGGAGGCCATAAATGCTCATACAGATGATCTGATTCACCAGAAGTTTGAATATGATGATGCTTATGATGATGTTTTAGTGAAATACCTGAGAGGTGATCATATAGTTCAATTCTCTATTCACCCTGTTTATACTCCATATCAGCAGCAGAAGTTAGATGTTAATGATGAATAAGATGATGACAGGTTATCTTTTTGTTTGTTTGTTTGTTTGTGTTGTACTTTCTGATTGTATTATTTTTTTTGTGATATTGTTGAGACTTTGTTGCTATGTTGTAATGTGTAAAACTGTTTTCATTTTTAGAATTTAGTTTAGTTCTGTTGTTAGTTTCAACATTTTGTTATATGTGTTGTAATTAACTATTTCTTAGCAAATTTTTTATATATTATGTGCAATTTAATGTTTTAAGCCTTGTAGTATTTCATATTAGCACCTGCAGTATTTCAGAATTTATTTGTAAAAATCATAATCTTCAACAGGTATGAATTTTCTTTATGTATTTGATGCTTTTTTTCACCCTTTTATTTTAAAGTTCTTCATGTAAATCTTTTTTAAAAAAACTTAGTGGGGGAGAAAAATTATTTTAAAAAAAGAAAAGAAAGAACTTAATTTTATTTGTCCTCACTTAACTATAGTTTCAAAAATTTTAATTTAAGATAACCTTTGGTATTAGGGGTTAACTTTGGATAACTATATTTACGTTTCTAAATATAAAGTAAACTTAAGTAAAAAATTTTCAATAATAAAGGTTAATTCTAGAGACTAAGATATTTGGTAAAAGAGAATAAGACTATGTTTTTTTTATTTTAAGTAATAGAATTTGTATTTTTGAAGTATTCAAAATCTTAAAAGATTCATGTAAAAAGAAAAGAATTATACTTTATGTAAAGTTAATATAAATTTGCTAAGTGAAGAAATGTAAAAATTTTTTAACTTTAAGAAGAGGATAGTGAAGTTCAAAATCATTAAAGGCTATCTAGATATAGTAATCCTCACATACATAAAAAAAAGAGAGAATAAGAAAGAAAAGAAAAAGAGGATTAAAAATGATCCTGAAAAGTAAAGAAAAAAGAAAAAAGATGTGGGGAGAAGCTTGAGGAGATGCCTAATTAAAAATTGGCTTCACTTGAATCAACTTAAGAAAAAAGAAATGGACACATTTTCTAAACTTTTTATTTGAGTATCAGCTTAATGATTAATAAAGTTTTATGAAGCTCTTTTTCATATGAATTTTCTATGTGACTTTAATATGATAAATTGTATTTTTTCTTGAAAGAAATAGAGGATCAGAAATCTTAGACTTAATTATTGATTATCCTAGCACCTTTAATATTAACTGGAGTTGTTTTGAATTTTTCTTAAGTTATAATATTATGTTTAGAGAATTTAAATATAGAAGTCTAGAAGTTAAATTCTTTACCATAAGTCATATTTTTATGTAGTAGAGGAGTTACTTGAGAACAAATAACATGTAAGTTTGGGGGATTTTGATACACCAAAAATATATGCATTTTTAGACCCACTTTTTTTGTGATATTGCACCTTAATGGAAGGTATTTTGATGTTTTATTGTAGATTGTTAATTTTTAGGACTTAAAGCAAAAATGAAGCAAAAACGATCGAATTTGAAGTCAAAATGACGTTTTTGAAGAAGTACTTAGCGCCGACCGCGCCAAGGGCAGCGCCGACAGCGAAGAACAACAGAATAGCTGAAATTTTTACTCATCACTGACGGCGCCAGACTAGCGCCAACGGCGCCAAAGGCGGTCCAGCCCCCGTTTCTAGAAGGTTTGAAGTATTTGGACAATTTTTGAAGAGATTTTGGAGGCACCTCTTGGAGANATGAAGGAGTTGGTCAGGTAGAAACACTAACAATTTGAGATTCAGCTCCACTAATGGCTAAGTGATTTGCTGGTCCATTCCCTTCCCTGTAAATGAATGAGAAATAAACCCTCATCTCCCTGAGTAATTGCTTCATCTAAATAATACGTTGTTGTGTATGCCAAGGGGAGGTGTTTCTGCCTATCATGTAGTCTAATAGCTGAGAAGAATCTACTTCAACTTGTAAGAGATTCCAATTGTTTAGTCTGGCCAGCTTTAGAGCCCAAAACAAAGCCACAGTTTAGCTTCCATTGCATCCTTAGCCCTAATTGGTGATTGAAAGTAAAGCAAGCAAATTCTTTGATGGTCTATGAATACTCCTCCTATACCAGCCCTCTCAGGAGACAAGCTCCCATCTGTATTTATTTTGATGAAAGGGTACAAAGATTTACTCCACACAACCTTAAGGACTTTGAAACTTTTCTAGCCAGCAGTTCTGCAGATATTCAGAAAGTTGGGGAAGCATTTCCATTGAATAAGTTTTCTAATGAATGCCAAATAGTTAGATACCACATTTCCAGTAACAACAGGCTGGTTTTCATGCTTAGCCTGATTTCTTGCAGCCCATAGAAACCAAGCAGTGATGAAAGTATGGGACCCAATTTCAGTTCATGCCATCCACTCCAGCAATCTAGAAGGATTTTCCACTCCAGATTCATTGTATTGATGTGTAAATGTGTTTGCAGGGCCTGCCATACATACTGGGAGAAGTTACAAGAGAAGAACAGGTGACCAGCAGGTTCCATATCATTCCTGCACAGATGACACACGGAGGGACCTCTTAGTCCCTTGAGTTTAAGGATATCATCTATTGGTAGTAAATTGTTAAGCACTCTCCAAGAGAAAAATGACATGGAAGGGGTTAAGAGCTTGTTCCACAAGCACTCACTCCATGACACCTTTTCCCTGTGGCACAACTTGCCATATATGGATTTGGTCAGGCTTTGATTAAAGCATGAAGTTAAAGCCATCTTATATTTTTTGTTTCTGTCAAACTGTATCATGGTAACCTGTGCCACTGAAGTTTCAGTAACGATGGTCTTCAGTATTGCTTCTGACCTGGAGTTCTCCTCCCAACAATCTTTCACCATGGGTTACTATTAGAGATCTCAGGCATGGGGTCCAGGAATTCTTCTGGGCACCATCTGTCTCGCCAAAGCTGAAGGTTTCCTTGTCCCAGCTCTCATAAGTACAGCTTTTCAGTAGTTTCTCTCACCTTGAGCATATTACTCCATGTTTTAGAATCCCCCAAACTCCTTGAAATCAAATTGGGATGAGCAAATCTGCAGTATTTAACAAACATTAAATGTGCCAAAGCGTGTCTTGTTGTCTTAATCTCAGCCATAGCCTACACACACTAATTTGCTGGATCTGCTGAAGCCCCTTAAAACCCAGACCTCCAGCTGAAAAAGGTCTGGCCACTTTCTTCCAGCTGACACAAATCATCTATTTTTTCTACCCAACCAAAGGAATATGTTAAATGTACTTTCTAGTAAAAGCTGAGTGTTTTTCTTCATTGCTGCCTTTGTAGTATATACATAAGGAAGGTAGTGAGGATGCTTTTAAATAGTGTTATTCTGCCACCATTGGATAGGAAGGAATTGGTACAACAATGTAATTAGGAGTTAGTTTTGTCTACTACCTGATCAAAATGATTTAGTTTGGTCATTCCCTTAATTAATTGTACCCCAGATATTTGAAAGGAGTTGACATAGAAGTGAATCCTATTAGATCAAGGATTCATTGTTTGCTGCGGGGGAGAGAACTTGTTTGCTGAAGTGAACTTAGCATTTATATTTATTAAATAATAGCCCTGATGAGTTTTGGAACTTCTGCAAGCAAGCATGTAGCATCTTGACAGCAGCCTTGTTGGCTCTAGAGAAAATTATGATGCCATCAGCATACACCAAGTGACTAATATCAAATCCTAATTTATGGTGATACTTGTTGTAACTCTTTCTGTGGTTGGGTCTATCAATCAGTCTGAATAGGTAGTCCAAAGCAAGTATAAAGATGGTTGAGGATAGGGGGTCACCTTGTTTAAGACCTCCAAATGCTTTAAAGAAACCATGTGCACGGTCATCAATGAATACATAATTTACATTCCCTTCAAGCCATCGTTTGATGATTTGGCATGCATCACTAGAGAATCCCCTTGCCATTAATATCCCTAGCACAAACTCACAATGAAACATGTCATAAGCCTTCTTTAAGTCTAGTTTGTAGATCATGTTCCCTCCCCAACAAGGTTTCTCTAAATCCTGAAGCAGTTCATATGTCAACAATACACTATCTCCAATGCTCCTCTCCTTCATAAATGCTGATTGCTTTGAGCTTATGATATGCTACAATTGAGGCTGGAGTCTCCTCACCAAAATTTTGCTTATAATTTTACTTACAACATTAGTTAGGCTGATTGTTCTGAAGTGTTTCCATTGTTCCTTGAAGTTAGATTTAGGGATAAAAACAATAGTGACAGCACTAGGTAATTCATACCCCTGTAAAAAACACTGAATAGCTGTGATTACATCCTCCTTTATGATTTTTCAGACCTTTTTATAGAATTCAGATGTGAATCCATCAGGGCCTGCAGTTTTAGAACTATCAATAGATAAAAGGGCATGTTTAATTTCCTCTTCTCCAAGAACTTCAACAAGATTGATACAAACAGTGGATATATGGTTAGAAGCAAATAAATTTTGGTCAATCTGCACTCTAGGATTAGTTGAGCATTGCATGAGTTGCTGACAGTTGGCTACTACACATTCTTCAATTTCAGTTGTATCTTTTAACTAGTTACCTTGATTATCCTTAATAGAGTGGATAGTATTACATTTTATTTTGTATTTGATGCAAGCATGATAGAATTTTGTATTCTGATCACCATCAGTAAATTTGATTCTGGAAGCCTTCTGCTTGAGGAATTGCTCCTGCCAGGCCACAGCAGTTAGTAACTTTTCATTTGCTTCCAGGAGGGAGGTCTCATCTACATGTCCAAGGATTGTAGCATTCTGCACTGCCTTTAGTCCCTTTCCAGCAAGATTGGTACACCCAACATATACAATGGTTGCATTTCCTTCCATGCCAGCCCTTTTAAAAGAAACGTGAAGAAATTGAGGGTGGTTCAGTTGGATGACACAATCCAACTCAGCTCTACAGAAAATCTAAATCTTAGATTAGTAAATAAAACAAATCCAGGGAAGGACTTGATAAATTTGAGAGCATTGTGATGAACCAAAGGTTCCAATATTGCCAAGAACCAAAGTTTATACTTTTTATTAAGATATTTTAGCCTTTTTAGAGAAAAGGGGAGGATAATCCCCCTTATATTCCAACAGAGGAGGTTAAGCATGTTGAACGGATTTAGATCTCCCCCTAGTTAGCCTGATGACCAAAGGAAAATATGTTGAGATTTTCATACCTATTTTATACTGTTTTTAATGATATTGCACTTTAAAGAAATGTATTTTTGATGTTTTGTTGCATGAATGATGAATTAGAGTAATTGGAGCAAAAAGATACAAAAAGGAGCGAATTTGGAGCGAAAAGGACCAAAATGTGAAGATTTGAACTAGGCCGCCGACGACGCCCTCGACCCC
>JXCR01118917.1:6809-46500 GCA_002079205.1 Phalaenopsis hybrid cultivar
TCTTTTTGGCCAAAATCTTCTCTTTAAAGATGTGGATGAGTTTTCCCAAGAGTTGCTTATGCACCTCTCCAAAATCTGGCCTAATCCATTGTACAAATACACATAACTGTCGATCCCGCCATCGGCGGCCTCGATGGCGCCGTCGGAGGCCTTCTGGAGATTTTGTCCTGTAGCCTCAGGAAAAGCTCGCCGTCGGCGCCCTAGTGCAATTCTCCACATTTTGGTNATTTTCTTAAACATTTTCATGGCTTTACCAATTCAAATCACCATTTCACAAATCTCGAAACAAGGAGAAAGATAAAGAAAACTACTCAGAACTCATGAGAAAAGCACAAAAAAACTCAGAATTCATATATAAAATCAAAGTCATACAAACTATAACAAGTAAATAACTTATCTATAAATTTCTCACCAAGAACACTCATTGAAGTTCCTCTAAATCTCTTCCTTTCTTTACAGCACACGGAATTCCTCTTCGAAGTAGCAAAGAGGAAGAAATCTCTCACTTTCTCTCCACTCTTACAATTTCTCGAAGAATTCCTCACAGTTACACGCTCTAGCAAAATCTTTACACACTAATGGAACCTATATAACCTCCAGGACTCCTCTATTTTCGGCCAAAATCTTCTCTTTAAAGATGTGGATGAGTTTTCCCAAGAGTTTCTTATGCACTCATCCAAAATCCGGCCTTATCCATTGTACAAGTACACATAACTATCGATCCCGCCGTCGGTGGCCTCGATGGCGCCGTCGGCGGCCTTCTAGAGATTTTGTCCCGTAGCCTCGGGAAAAGTTCATCGTCGGCGGCGTCGATGGCGTCGTCAGCGCCCTAGTGTAATTCTCCACATTTTGGTCCTTTTTGCTCTAAATTTGCTCTTTTTTGCATCTTTTTGCTCCATTGACCTTAATTCATCATTCCTGCAACAAAATATCAAAGATATCTTTCTTTAAAGTGCAATATCATTAAAAATAGTATAAAAGAGGTACGAAAATCTCAACATATTTTACTTTGGTCAGAATCCCCCAAACTTAACTATTACTTATCCTCAAGTAATTTTAGTACTATATAAAAGTTATGATCTACTGCAATAATATTTTAATTCAGAAATACTATAAGTTTGATTTAGATAAATATCATAGTGAGATTTTCAGAAAAAAGTTCAGGTAATTGAATTAACTCTATTAGTCATCGAGTTTTAAGAGTTCTAGTTTTCTATTTATTTCAAGAATGAGTATAGATATTAAGTCACTTAGAATATCCAAAAGATAAGAACTTCATGAGAACTCTATTAGTAAGACGATCTATTCCATAAATATAAGTTCAGGAATGTATTTAAGTTTTGCCTTTAGGTAGGTCCAGTGAAGCCATTTTTTTATTAGACATATCCTCAAGCTTCTCATTACTTTCATTTTTCATTCTTTTTTTTTTTCTTTTTCATTTGGATTGTTTTCAATCCTTTCTTTTTCCTTTTTTTTAAGTGAGGACTACTATATCTGGATAACCTTTAATGATTTTGAACTTCACCTTTCTTTCCCTAAATTTGAAACTCAAAGCATTNATACACATGCACATTTTTACTACCACATTAAACATTTACAACAATAAAATTATCTAAGATTACATAAAAAAAATATAAAAAATACAAACATAAGTACACAATTTCATTCTAAATATCAAAATCCCAAGGTATTTCAACGTCACCTTGATCAGCAGGTGGATTGGGTTAATACCGAGTATATCGAGGGCATTCAGGAAATGTAACATCCGGCTCTCCTCTGTAGTGTCGAGCCTGAGCGTCATAATAAGCTATCTCAAAATTAGAATGCCTCTGCAGGTACTCACTATCATAATCATGTCGACGCTCTAAATCTCCAATCCTTTCGTTTTTTTAAAGCCATGCTCTTCCTCAGCAAGGTCAACTCATTCATCAAATTTGTTAAGGTAGGGGAGCTAGAAGGAGGAGGAGGGTCATAACTTGTAGAGGGAACATCTCTACTGGTATAAGGTTCCTGACTCCTACTTCCAGTTCTCCATTTCTCATGGGATACATAAGTTTTCAAATTTGACTTACTGATGGATTTCATATGGTGAACCCATTCCTCCTCTCCAGCTTCCACTCTAGAAAGTTGGCAAAGTGTATAAATAAGTCAACGATGTCCTAGACCTCCACTAGTCTCACTTTTTGTTGTAGTCAATATATTCTTGAAAATAATTCTCCTCACATTTATAGTTTTATTATTCTGATTACAGAAATTCAGAATAGCTCTATCTCTAGTTACCTCACTATGATGATAAATCGGTAACAGAGTAGAGAAAATGAAATAGTGCCATGCCTTAGAGGTGGCATTCAACATGGAAGAAGAAAAGTTTACCCGTTCTCGCTGCTTTATCTTCCACGTTCCTTTCCCATCAGTAAGAAAGTTAATCACATCATTGAGGGGGCCTTCTATTGTACTAAACGATTCATAGTGGCAGTTGTAAGAATCTGAGACTTCATAGAAAGTGTTAATGCGGGCGGCGGTAAATTCCACAGGAAATCCACGCACTTGTACGATTTTGTCTTTAGAATAAATCACATTAGCGTATAACTCTTTCACCACATTTGCATCAACTTTATTGGTGGTGTAACAAAAGTTTTCCCACCTTTGCTCGGTAATAACCTGTTCAATTTCTCCTCCCGGACTCTCAAAAACTCGATCTTGTATATAATTTTTTTCGTTAAGTATTGAAGTAAATCGAGTTTGAGCCATCACATTAACGAAGCGTGAATCGTTGAACTCAACTCTTCTCTTTTGATTTGGAGCCATTTTAATCTAATTAAATCAAAGAAAAATTCCAAAAATTACTTCTAATATGTATATCATGGATTCCAATGGTAATTCAAAGAGTTCAACATTAAGATCCATGAATTTCTTCCAAGATTTTCTTCACATTTTTAAAATTTCAAGTTTCCTCAACGTGGAAGAAATACATGGTGAATATCAAATATTTTTAACTTGCAGGTTTCCTCTATGTGGAAGAAATACATAGGTAAAAATCAAATATTTTTAACTTGGAGTGAAGCTCTTACCTAAAGAAGATGAAATCCGGTGTCAAAAAGCCTTGAAATCGTCTCCCAATCCAAGATTTACCAAGCCCTAATGCAAAAATGGTGTTTTTAGGAGGAAGGGGATGCGGTTGACCAGTCAAAATCACAGTTAAAGAGGTATTTTTGCAATCTCGCCAACGATGGGGTCGATGGCACCGTCGGCGCGCTCTATTATGTTTTTGAACCTAAGTCTCGGGAAATTCCCACCGTCGGCGGGCTCTATTGATTATGTCCAAATTCCGTATTTTTGCGATTTTGATCAATTCTAAGCCTAAACGATATCCGTTTAGTCTTTATAAATATAATTTTAAATATTTAAATGATGTACTTAGCACTTACAAACTTTCACAAAACAAAACATAACATTTATATATAAATTCCAAGGGGTACAATAAAAGTTACATAACATACCTAAATTTGGTATTTTCTCAACCTCAATACATTAATTCAACATTGCAATCCAAACCATAACACTCAAAATGCTGAAAACAAAACATCCTATGCTTAGTCTCAACTATACAGAGATCTATAAGCATAATTCTAAAGCAAAGCAAATATAAAGTTAAAATATAAACACACATAAACAAAAAGGTAGCATAGTAAATCTACTACTTGTCAGATTCTATGCTCGTTTCTCCTCTGAGATCACCCATTGATTGCACATGAACGAAGAGGTTCTAGAAGGGTCGGAAATGAAATTCTTCAGTTGAATCCTCCTCAATTAATTTCATCCTCCTCATTAGTCGTATCAAGCTATCTTCTAAATGTCCAGAGTGATCGAAATATTCTTTCATCCTCCATTCTAAATGATCAAAGAAATCGGAGATATTATTAATTGTATTCATCACGTTTTGTACCTCCTTTTATAATTTCNCAAAATGCTGAAAATAAAACATCCTATGCTTAGTCTCAACTATACAGAGATCTATAAGCATAATTCTAAAGCAAAGCAAATATAAAGTTAAAATATAAACACACATAAACAAAAAGGTAGCATAGTAAATCTACTACTTGTCAGATTCTATGCTCGTTTCTCCTCTGAGATCACCCATTGATTGCACATGAACGAAGAGGTTGTAGAAAGGTCGGAAAGGAAATTCTTTAGTTGAGTCCTCATCATTTAATTTCATCCTCCTCATCAATCGTATCAAGCTTTCTTCTAAATGTCCAGAATGCGCAAAATGTTCTTTCATCCTCCTGTCTAGATGATGGAAGAATTTGTAGATATTATTAATTGTATTCATCACATTTTGTACCTCCTTTTCCAATTTCTTGATTTGACACAGGATCACCAAAGGCTTATCCAGAACTAAGGGTTGAATTAGCAGTGAATTCTGAGATGATTGATCAACTATCATGACCATGTCATTTTCATCTTCAAATGATGTGAATCTTTTAGTTGGATCCAAAGGTTTCCAAGGTAGCAGTATCTTTTCCCAGTTTTAATAGGATACTTGAGACTGACTGCAAAGTGAGAAAATTGTGGAAGGGTGTTCAAGCCCATAAGTTGATCTGTGAATGATCAGGCCTAAAATTGACTTCACAATTATAGATCCAATATCAATCGACAATCCCCTTTGGATGCAGTAATTCAGAATGACACTATCTTTAGAAACTTTACCAATCTTCATTATCGGTAACAGTTTCGAAGAATTGAAGAAGTGCTAGTGTTTAGAGACATGATTCAAAAGTGTTGAAGAAAAACGAACATACTCGTACTCTCGCATTTCCCAATCGTCAATTTCGTCCGTCAAATACTGGTAAATTTCATTCATCTGGTTTCTCGTTGGGACGAAACTAAAATAGTGGCAGATAGGAACATTCTCTATCATATATAACTCATTGATCCGTGCAGGAGTGAAAGTAATCCATCTTCCCACATAAACAACTCCTTGGTTGATTCCATGTAAATTTGCATAAAATTCTTTTACCACAAGAACTAGCACGGTGGCAGTAGTGTAGCACAACACTTCCCATGTTTGCCACACTATCGTTTCTTCAATATCCGTTGTGGGATTATTCAATTCGTGATTCACAAATCCTCGTTCTTTGATTAATCTTTTCTTCGTCAGCAACTTGTTGAAGATTCGGTGCGCTTCCGCACTAATGAACTTTTGCCTATTGAAAACTCGCATTCTGGGATTATGAGGGGAATTGGATGCCATAGGAATGAAATTGACAAAGTTTTATTTCATTCTTGTGCAGAAAATATGAACTAGAGTTTGAATTTTTTTTAAGTTTAAAAAGACTATTCCCGCCCAAAAACCGTTTAAAACCGCTCATCGGACACAAGAAACCGCCTCTCACCTGTCTCGTCGGCGCCATCGGTGTGCTTCTGTATTAATTTTGTCTGGACTCTAGGGAAAAACCCGTCGTCGGCACCGTCGAGGGCGCTGTCGGCGCCCAAGGTAAAATTTTCACAGTTTCGCTCTGGTCCGAATGCGTTTCAATTTTTCTTTATGGATCCAATTTCTAAGATGTTTTAATGGTAAATAAGAGTAGTAAAGCTTAATACTACTATAAACTAGCGATAAATTCAAATAAAAACTACTATAATTAAGAATAAAGTAAAGATAAATATGGGTTGCCTCTCATAAAGCGCTTGATTTAACGTCGTCAGCCCGACCTATTCAAGTGTTATTCAGGTTAACTGATCATTAGAACCTCTTTAAAATTTGGTTTGTTACCCTCATAATATGGTTTTAATCTATGTTCATTTACTTTAAATCTATTTCCTATTTTTTATCTTAAATTTCAACAGTTCCGTAAGTATAAACTTGAGTCACAGTAAATGACCCTAACCAACGAGACTTCAATTTCCTAGGGAATAACTTCAGCCCTGTGTTCTAAAGCAAAACTTCTTGTCCTAGTTCAATGTTTTTTTCGTTAATCTTCCAATCATGCCATAACTTTAATTTTTCCGTATAAATTTTGTCATTATCATAAGATTCATTTCTTAATTCTTCCAATTCATTTTAATTGTAACAATCTTCTCTTACCAGCATCTTTCAAATTATAATTGAATTCTTTAATCGCACAATATGCTTTATGCTCCAATTCTACTAGTAAGTGACAAGTCTTTCCAAAAATCAGTCTGTAGGATGTTTTATGCTCCAATTCTACTGATAAGTGACAAGTCTTTCCAAAAATCAGTTTGTAAGGAGTCAATCCAATAAGAGTTTTATAAGCAGTCCTGTAAGCCCATAATGTGTTATCCAGTCTAGTGGACCAATCGACTTGAGTTTTATAAGTAGTCCTGTAAGCCCATAATGCGGTATCCAATCTAGTGAACCAATCTATTCTACTAGGGTTTACAAGTTCTACTGGTAAGTGACAAGTCTTTCCAAAAATTAGTTTGTAAGGAGTCATTCCAATAGGAGCGTAAGTGACAAGTCTTTCCAAAAATTAGTCTGTAAGGAGTCATTCCAATAGGAGTTTTATAACGTTTCCATACAGCAGTATCCAATCTAGTGGACCAATTTATTCTACTAGGGTTTACAGTCTTTTCAAGTATTTGTTTAATCTCTCTATTAGAAACTTCAGCTAATCCACTGGTTTGAGAGTGATAAGCAGTAGAGATTCTATAAATAATATTAAATTTTTCTGCCAATATCTGAATATATTTATTCCTAAAATGGGATCCTCCGTCAGTATCTAGTGAAAATATTTTTCATTAAAAATCTTGAAACACTTTTAGCGTCACAGCGAGGTAAAGCTTGTGCTTCAATTCACTTAGAGACGTAGTCTACTGCAATTAATATATATATAAGTTCCCAAATGAAGGAATAAATGCTCCCATAAAATATAATCCCCGAACATCAAAGATCTCAACTTCCAATATGAAATTTAGAGGCATTTCATTTCTTCTAGATATATTGCCTACTCGTTTTCAACTTCCAATATAAAATTTAGAGGCATTTCATTTCTTCTAGATATATTGCCTACTCGTTGCATGAAATTTAGAGGCATTTCATTTCTTCTAGATATATTGCCTACTCGTTGACATCGATCACACATATATCTATAAACATCTCTAAATATAGTAGACTAATAAAATCCAGCTTGTAAAATTTTATAAGCAGCTTTATCGCTCCCAAAATGTCCTTCAAATTCAGAATCATGACATTTTTGATTGATCGGTTCAGTTTCTTCATAAGGTACACTTCTTCTCATAATCAGATCCTTACAAATTTTATATAAATAAGGCTCATCCCAAAAATATGCTTTCGCATCATGAATGAATTTCCTTTGTTGTTGCAATGTCAGCATAGGTGACAAAATATCATTTACAATATAATTAACAATATCAGCATACCATGGTATTTTCCACTCACTAACATTATGAAGTTGTTCGTCAGGAAAATTGTCTGTAATTTCATTGTCTGCATCAGATAATTAATGGTTTTCTAATCTTGACAAATGATCAGCATTTTCTATAATATCCAACATCTCAAATCTTTCCTGAACATAATCTAATTCTTCATCTTATCAGCATTTTTTGTAATATCCAACATCTCAAATCTTTCTTGAACATAATCTAATTCTTCATTTTCTAATTTGTTCAGAATAATTTCATCTCCATCTTTGCATTGTTCTTCAAAATGCTCTTCTTTTTCAAAATACTTTTTATTATCAAAATGTTCTTTAAAATGTTCATTCAGTAGATGTTCAAAAATTTCCATGCGAAAACATTCATTATCTCTCTCAATAACAGGGTATTTCATAAAGTTCACAATGTTAAAAGTTACTTCTTGATCATTTACTCTGATAGTTAACTCTCCTTTTTGAACATCTATCATAGCTTTTCTAGTAGCTAAAATGGTCTCCCTAAAATGATAGGTATTTATTTATCTTCCACCATATCTAACACAATGAAATCCATAGGAAAGATAAATTTGTCAACTTTTACTAACACATCTTCTATAACTCCCTTAGGATATGTAACTGATCGGTCCACTAATTGATTACAGAAGTAGGTGAGACTTCTCCTAATCCTAGTCTTTTGAAAATTGATAGAGGCATAAGGTCCAGAAGTAGGTGAGACTTCTCATATTCCTAGTCTTTTAAAAATTGATAGAGGCATAAGGTTAATGCTGGTTCCCAAATCACATAAAGCTCTTCCGTAGAATTTTTCACCGATAGCACACGGTATAGTGAAACTTCCAGGATCTTTTAATTTTTCAAGAAGCTTTTTTTGAATAATTGCACTACACTCTTCGTTAAGTGCAACAGTCAGGATCTTTTAATTTTTCAGGAAGCTTTTTCGGAATAATTGCACTACACTCTTCGCTAAGTCCTAAATCACATAAAGCTCTTCCATAGAATTTTTCACCGATAGCACACGATATAGTGAAACTACCAGGTTAGGAAGCTGAATAATTGCACTACACTCTTCACTAAGTGCAACAGTTTCGTTGTCCGTGTACTTCCTTTTTTTTTAGAATATCTTTCATAAATTTCACATAATTGGGCATCTGCTCTCAAGTTTCTACTAAGGGAATATTCACCGTTAACTTCTTAAGAATTTCTACAAATTTTGAAAATTGTTTATTTTGTTTATGTTACTTCAATCTTTGAAGAAATGGTGGTGGATGTTTTTCCACAGTAATTTTCATTCATGTAAATGGATACTCTAAATCTGGGTATTCATGATCCTTTTCTTTTTCGGTATCCACTTTCTCTTTTTCAGTTTCTATTTCTTGTTGCACTCTTGTCTCCAATTCTTTTTCACTTCGTAATTGAATTGCCTTGATTTGCTCTTTTCCTTGATCTTTAGGATTTGGTTCCATGATACTTGGAAAAGTTCCTAATGTTCGGTTACTAAGCGCAGTAGCGATATGCCTTAATTGGTTCTCAACATTCTTAATAGTAGTTCCTTGATATTGTAATTGATTTCCTTGAATCTGTAATTGATTTCCTTGATTCTATAATTGTTGACCCATGTTTAATATTAGCTCTTCCATAAATAACTTATTCTCCTTAATTTGAGTATTACTGTTAAATCCTTGAGGATACGAAGGTCTATAGTTAATATTTCCTTGGTTGGATGAATGTCCTAATGGGTTTACTGAGTTGTTAAAGGTCTATAATTAACATTTCCTTGGTTGGATGAATTTCCTAATGGGTTCACTAGGTTGTTCGCCCTTTTTTGATTTATAGAAGAATTGTTATTCCAATTAAAATTTGGATGATTCTTCCAACCTGGGTTCTATAGTTAACATTTCCTTGGTTGGATGAATTTTCTTGTTCGCCCAGTTGGTTTGTAGAAGAATTGTTATTCCAATTAAAATTTGGATGATTCTTCCAACCTGAGTTACAATAGTTCGAATATGGGTTGTTGGGTCTATTAATAACATTTAATGTTTCATATGAAGGTTGAACATCCACAAATTACCTAGATGAATTTTCTTCCATCATAGAAGGCGTTGAAGAATAATTCATCCCATAATGATCTAATTTCTTTGATATTGCAACAATCTGCGAAGGTAACATAGATATTGCGTTAGAATCAGGGATACTAGCTACTCTTTTAGGATTTACCCGCTCAGAGGGCCATTGAAAATTGTTGTAGCCATTTCTTCTATTAATGAATAAGCCTCATCAAAAGGTTTTGACATTAAAGAACCACCGGTAGTCATCTCTTCTATTAACGAATAAGCCTCATCAAAAGGTTTTGACATTAAAGAACCACCAACTGCAACATCTATAATCGATCTAAGAGATCCCACTAATTCATTATAAAATGTTTGAATTATTAACCAGTCTGGTAACGAATGATGAGGGAATTTCCTAAGAAGATCTTTAANTCCTCATTTATCCACTTTGCCAACTTTCTAGAGTGGAAGCTGGAGGAGATGAAGAATGGGTTTACCCTATGAAACCCATTAGTAAAGCTAATTTGAATACATATGAATCCCATGAAAAATGGAGAACTGGGAGTAGGAGTCAAGAACCTTCTAATAGTAGAGATATCTCCTTTACTAGTTATGAATTTCCACCTTCTAGTTCCCCTACCCTGACTGATTTAATGAATGAGTTGACCTTGCAGCGAAAGGCACTAGAGTTAATAAGTGAAAGGATTGAAGGTTTAGAACGTAGAAATAATTATGATAGTGAGTACCTATAGAGGCATTCAAACTTTAAGATAGCTTACTACGAAGCTCAGGCCCAACACTACAGAGGTGAGCCTGATGTTACTTTTCTTGGATGCCCCCGATATATGCAGTATCAGCCCAATCCACCTACTGACCAAGGAGACGAAGACATAGTTTAAGATTTTGACATTTGATAGTAATTGATGTACTTTTTTCTTTATTTTTTTTCAATTTTTGTAATAGAAATAGATATTTGTGTGTTTGTACTTTCGTTTTTATGTTATAATTGGATAATTTTACTTATCGTTACAATTGTTGGTGTGATAGTTGAAATTTGTTAATTTGTAATGTGATGTAATTTTTATTTTACATTTTAATTGTAATTGTTTACTTTAGTATTGTGGATGTGTTAGGAAAATATTGTGTTTGTATAATGTTTAGTTTTGTACTTATTTCAAAATTTTATCACCCAACAAATTCTCTAATGATTTATATGTACAGAAAGCTCCTAATATTACAGACCAGGTGAAGTAGAAATTTTGACAAGGACTGGAAAAATTTCAGAATGATGAAAATGCCTAAAATTCTGAGGAATGATTTATATTTAAAATTTTTCTTTCCACCTGTATCATTCCATATTGAAAATTTTAAGTTTGAGAGAGAGAAGAAAAAGATTAACTATTAGATGTTCTCAATTTAAATATATTAAAAAATAATTATTATGAATTTATGTAGTGAATTTAATTTAAGTAACTATATTTTGTAGATATTTAAATATTATGGTAGATTTAAAGGAATATTTTTGTGATGAAAATTAATTTTTTAGATTAAGATATTTAGTATAAGAGAATAAGACTATAGTTAACTATTTAAACTAAAAGAAACTATATTTTGATGTGTTAAGAATCTGGAAATTCATTTGAGAAGAAAAAATTGGGGCTCAATGATGTAAAAACTATGAAATATTTATAAGGTAATGGAATGCTTTCAGTTTCAAATTTAGGGAAAGAAAGATAATGTTCAAAATCATTAATAGCTATCCAAATATAGTAATCCTCACTTGAAAAAGGAAAAAGAAAGGACTAACAACAATCCCTGAAAAGAAAAGAAAAATATATGGGATTGAAAGCAATCCAAATGAAAAAGAGAAAGAAAACAAAGAAAAAAAATATGAAAGTGAGGAGAAACTTAAGGAAATGTCTAATCCAAAATTGGCTTCATTGGACCTACCTAAAGAGAAAACCTAAATACATTCCTGAACTTATATTTATGGATTAGATCTTTTGCTGGTAGTGTTCTCATGAAGTTCCTATCATTTGAATATTCTAAGTGA
The DNA here is from genome assembly GCA_002079205.1 of Phalaenopsis hybrid cultivar. Taxonomy (NCBI): domain Eukaryota; kingdom Viridiplantae; phylum Streptophyta; class Magnoliopsida; order Asparagales; family Orchidaceae; genus Phalaenopsis; species Phalaenopsis hybrid cultivar. Next base: position 18,326 of record JXCR01118917.1, read on the forward strand.
CTTGATATTACAACATATAGTCATTATTGAAATGAATAGAAGACTAGAATTCTTAAACTTGATGACTAGATAATCTTGTAGTTACAGAGTTATATTAATTACTTGAATTTTTTTCTGAAAATCTCTCTAAGGTATTTACTTAAATCAAACTTATATCATTTCAGAATTAAAACTTTACTACAATAGATCATAACTTTTATATAGTACTAAAATTACTTGAGGACATGTAATAGTTAAGTTTGAGAGATTTTGACCAAGGAAAAATATTTTGAGATTTTCATACTTATACTCTTTTTTATGATATTGCACTTTAAAAAAATGTATGTTTGATGTTTTGTTGCAGGTATGATGAATTATTGTCATTGGAGCAAAAAGATGCAAAAAGGAGCGAATTTGGAGCGAAAAAGACCAAAATGTGAAGATTTTAACTAGGGCACCGACGGCGAGCCCAACGACACAGACAACGAGATTTTCCCGAGACTCCAGACAAATAATTTAGAAGGCCCGCCGACGGTGCCCTTGAGGCCGCCGACGGCGAGATCTGCAGTTATTTTTAAAGGTGCATTAAACGTGGATGATTGTTGGAGGGATGCTTATGCAACTCTTGGGAAAACTCTTCTACAACTTTAAAAGAAGACTTTGGCCAAAAATTGGAGGGGGAGGCGTTGGAAGGTTAGAATAAGGAGAAAGACATATATATATATATATATATNAATATAAAAAGTCTAAGTCTAATAACATCGTTTGAGACTCTATCATATTTAAAAGTAGCACATAATTCTAAAAAACTAGCGAGGTGTGATTCGGATCTTCATTTGGTGTACCTCCGAATTGATTGTTTTGTACCATTTGGATAATAGCAGTCTCCAAATTGATTATTTTGTACCATTTGGATAATAGTAGATTTAAGCTCAAATGAATTAGCAGCTACATCAGAATTTTGGATAGATAAGTGAATTTCATCTGCTGTAGGATTTGCATAATCTCTTAAGGTTCTAGGTTGGTGTTCATTCTCTATTCTTTGATTGTTAATAATGTTTTCCATTGTATCACAATTTTGAGGTTTTCTTTTTAATTTTCTAATTTTTCTAACTGCTCGTTCTAATTCCGAATCGTATGGTATAAGATTTTTAGGTCCAAATTTGTGCATACAATTTAAAATTAGTACTCAATAATAAAATTAAAAATATAAATATAAATATAAATATATAAATATATAGATAAGTTGCAATTTAAGTAAAAACTTTTTAATAATTCTAATATGTCTGTTACTCTTAAAATTCTCCCCGCCAACGACGCCAAAAACTTGACCGACCTTTTTCATTTTGTAAATATCAATTACAAGAATTTGATGACGCTACTAGAAGATTTAAATTCCAGCAACGGTGTCAAAATCTTGACTGCAACTTTATATGTACGCTTTTGATTTAATAAAGATGTATATATATAATATTCAATAATGTCAAAGTTGAATTTGTCAACGCAAGTATACGTATCACTCAAGTAATATAGAGATCTAATGGAGTCCTAGTTATTGATCACACAGGGAGAAATAAAATACTACGGACTAAGGCTTAATAAAAAGTAATACTTCAACTACAACGATGANGAAATTTGGGATTTTAGTCTGTCACTCTAAAATCTTCAATTCTACGCCCGATAGTAATATTTCTCTATTTATTTGCACCCNGAAACAAGGAGAAAGACAAAGAAAACTACTCAGAACTCATGGGGAAAGCACAACAAAACTCAAAATTCATATATAAAATCANCATTGACTAAGCCTATGCTTGTTTACTGAATCTACGGCTAGGCTGGGAGGATACCGGCTCTCACTTCAGAGCTCCCACGTTCCCCTCGCCTAAGAGCTAATATCTACACTTCAACACCCAAACGATAGGACCGAATTGGGGATTTTAGTCTGTCACTCTAAAATCTCTAATTCTACACCCGTAAATTTATTTCCCTATTTATTTGCACCCAATTTTCAAGGGCTTTAACCTCCCTGAATCTTGGAAGTAATCTTCACTTTAGTTTTAAAACTCAACATATTTTAACAAATCAAGTGGCTAGATTAAAAGTAAATTAAGATCGAAGTGAAAAGATCATCACAACTTCTTTAACATTTTCATGGCTCAACCAATTCAAATCACCCTTTCACAAATCGCAAGACAAGCAGAAAAACAGAGAAAATTACTCAGAAGTCATGGGGAAGACACAACAAAACTCGGAATTTTAATATAAAAGCAAAGTCATACAAACTACAACAAGTGAATAACACTTATCTCTAATTTCTCCCCAAGCAAACTCCTCGAAGTTCCTCTGAATCTCTTCCTTTCTTTACAACACACAAAATTCTTCTTCGAAGCGGCAAGGAGGAAGAAATCTCTCACTTTCCCTCCACTTTCACAATCTCTCGAAGAATTACTCACAATTAGACTCTCAACACACTACTGGAACTCTTGGACGCTGTTCTAACCTTCCAACTCCTTGAACTCCTCCTCCATTTTTGGCCAAAATCTTTTTTTTTAAGATGTAGAAGAGTTTTCCCAAGAGTTGCCTAAGCATCCCTCAAAAATTCGTCCACATTCAATACACCTTTGGACATAACCGCCGATCTCGCTATCAGTGGCCTCGAGGGCGCCGTCAACGGGCCTTCCAAATTATTTAATCTGGAGCCGTTGGGCTTGCCATCGACGCCCTAGTTCAAATATTCACATTTTGGTATGTTTCACTCAAAATTCGCTCCTTTTTGTATTTTTCTGCTCTAATGACCCTATTTCATCATTCATGCAACAAAACATCAAAAATATCTTTTTTTAAAGTGCAATATAACAAAAACCTATGTAAAATAGTTATGAAAATCTCAAAATATTTTCCTTTGGTCAACTCGAAAAGCATTAGATACGCCCGGTAAATCTGAAGGAAAACTCTGCCATCATCCTCTCCCGCCACATCACGATGCCATATTTTTGCCAGCAAGCGGTATGTCGCCTTTATCTCTGATGCTTTCTCTTTCCCCCACTCCAAGTAATGCGTACAACCCACTTCCTTCCGCCATCGGAGAAGCCATCGCCACTGTCCTCCTAAACCGTGCCGGTGATCTTATCGCCGCATAGGCGTAAGGCAAGCCGGCTACGCTTGCGTTCTCAGACATCACAATGGAGTTGCTTGGAATAATCGGGATCTAGGTGTGGCTTCGGATTAGTTCTCCTTGGGTTTTTATTTAAGGGTGCAGAGGACAGTTCAACGAGAGAGAAAATTAGGGAGGGCGCCCGCCGGTAATTTGTCCGGTCCAGTTCGACGGGACCGCTGGGCCGCGGAAATGTAATCGTAAGAAGTGACGTGGCACCGACCCATTCTTGTGGAAGCCATGGCCCTGGTGATATGTTACGTGCCGGCACCGCTTCCCGCCTTTGTGGTGATTGATCTGATGATCTCATCAGATGGAATAGTGGCCGTAGGATCTTGCTCAGTTGGCGTGCCATGTTGTGGTGGGCCATGTGGGTAGGATCGCTATCTCTTAGAAATATTTACCTACGGTTACATTACACAATTTTTAATATATATAACACTAGCGTTAGAACATGAAGAAAAAATACATTTCACTTTTAAGAAATTAAATAATAATAAGATTTTTCACATAATATTTAAGATTAGAGCGATATACAATGCTTAGGTGCTGGATACGTAAATGTTGCTATATTTTTATTAATGGCTTTGCACTTATTTATCTTGTAGCGCCTATGAAAATTTTTGAGAAATTTATATAATTTATTTTTTAAATAAATTAAATAAAATTAAAGACATGCATGTAGTTTGTTGCTATTCTCTATTGGTTGGTGAGATTGCACAACAGCTAACAAATATTTGGAATTACTTTTCTTTATTATGTTCTTTTGAATTTTTAAGCAGAAATAGAAAAGAACTGGTGTAACTAGCACTATAAGTCACAAGTTAACTCGAGCTCAAAATCAAACGCATTTCTTAAATGAGATCAAACTTGTGCTTGTCCAAGCTCGACTCGTATGATTCTGAACTGGCTCGATCAGTTCGATTCTGGTCACAACTATGGCTTATCTAGTGAGCTGTCAAGGCATTTCTCCTTCTCTTGCTATCCCGTCGCTCACCAAGATGACCTCTTCGGTGAGCACCCGCAATTTTATTATAGCTCATAAACCTGCTGTTAATAGCGAGTCGAGCTAGAGTTCATCATTTAAGCTCGACTCAAGTTTGTATTTTGACAAACGAGCCGAGGCATGACTAGAGATCGGCTTGACCGGTTTTGACCCCTAAACAAAATGCTTAAGTGGCGCTGTGTATTATATGATGTTTAATTTATTTAATTTTTTTTAAGCAAATTTATATTAGCTTTTCACGAAAATTTAACTTTTATCCAAACTGGAGAGATCCGATTCGGGTTAGAGCTCTTCGAAGAATAGATTTTAGCCTGCCGATTTAATTGAGCACAATATGGGATTTGAGTTTGAATAAATTTGTCCACTTAATAGCTTCTTTACCAAATTCAACGTAGGAGTGAGCTAGGCTGTTTAGTTTCGACAATGTACATTTGGATACAATCCAGAACAGGACTAAATAATCCACATAATTAGTTCCAATATCCTTTTAAACAGACCGTAAAACATCGTATCTGTAAAAGGCCGAATGTCAAGAAGCTGGGCCCCTTTCTGTACTCGGCCACTTTAAAAACATTGCATATTAATAGGTTCGAAGTTTCGACTTAGTTACTATGGTTTAGAATTTGTGGTAATATCTTATGCGATAATTAGCAGTGACATTACTTGCTGACAAATTATTAAGGTTTGGAGTTTTAAGCAGTACTAAATGGCTTTTAAGACCTTCGTTAATATTTAATAAACATTACTGATCAGGAAGATCACTGTCGCGCTGAACATTTAGCCAGTTAAAGTTCTAACGTTCGTATAATTCAACACAGATTCATGATAAATTTTAAAGTCATCGATCCAATACTGGGCACATACAGCCAATGACAGCTAATACGGACTTCATACACGCATATTGGAAGACGCAGATAACTCCAGAAGTTGAGTGGAGGGGGACTATAGAAGAGAAACACAAATAAAGAAGGGTAAGACACAATACGGGGGAAAAGAAGAAATCAAATAAGAAATTTTACTGCATTTTTTTCCATTCCTCAATTAACTCCAAATGGAGTTATTTGTGAAAATATAAGAGTACTATGATGAGATGAAAACTTAGGATTTGATCGATTACACTGTAAAAAAATACACCAATATGAAGGATCCGGAACAATAAATTGAATAGAAGCGCATAACAAAGAAATCACTAAAAAATACACAATTCTATAACATGGGAAAGATCAAGAATGGGAGACAACGACAGAACCCTGTCACACCATAAATTTCATTATAAAATAAGACTAATATACAATTGCACTTCTCAGAACTACTCTATACATGCCATTGAAATTTACAACAATTCAAGTTCGCCAAAATCCACTCTTGACTTGCTCCACGCAACTTCACTCATATTACGCACCTTCCTGAGTACACCACACAAGAGTGAATTTGCTTGGAGAACGAAGACTTAAATTGCTAACAAGAAAGAAATTGCTCAAAACACCATAGTGCCACATATGGTCACTGGCTTTTCAAGCACATATAGTCACTGGATTTTCAAGCACTTGGGTTGAAGTAAAGAAATTGGTTATATCTTTTCTACGTTTCTACTAATTTTTGTTCTTGAAAATCAGTTAAATCGGAAAATATTATAATAAACAATGTAGATGAATCTCCTAAAATCACATATTTTAAATAGGCAGGTAATACTTTCAGTTCAAGTTCAGGAGGTTTAACACTTGAAGGAATAAAATTTTTAATATCATTTTCCAAAATGTACAAAATTTCAAATTTGTCCTGAACATAGTCTAAATTCTCATTTTTTATTTCATTTTCATTCTCATAAATCTCTTCTTGCTTTAATTTTTCTTCAAACATTTCCTTAAATTGCTCATTACTTAGATAATCAGTAACTTCCATTCTAAAACATTCTTTAGCTTTTTCTATCGTAAAGTATATCATAGCTTTTGCTATATTAAAAGTTACTTCTTGATCATTGACTCTCATTATTAATTCACCTACTTGCACATCTATCACAGCTCTCTCTGTTACAAGGAATTGTCTCCCCAAAATAATAGGAATCTCTATATCTTCTTCCATATCGAATACAATAAAGTCTATAAAAAAATACATTTATCTATTTTCACTAATACATCTTCTATAACTGCCTTAGGATAAGTTATTGATCGATAAGCTAACTGAAAAGTTACAGTAGTAGGGGAAATCTTTCCTAAATCTAAATGTTTAAAAATTGATAGAGGCATAAGATTAATACCAGCTCTTAGATCATATAAGGCTTTTCCAAAAAATTTCTCACCAATAACATAAGGTATAGTAAAACTACCAGGATCTTTTAGTTTTTCAGGAAGCTTCTTCTGAATAATTATGCTACACTCTTCACTGAGTGCAACGGTCTCGTGTTCTACAAACTTCCTCTTCTTGTTTAGTATATCCAACATAAATCTCACATAACTTGACATTTGTTCCAAAGCCTCAATGAAAGGAATATTTATCATTAACCTTTTAAGGATTTCCAAAAATTTTGTAAATGGTTTTTATTTATTCTTATGCTTCAATCGTTGAGGAAATGGAGATGGCAGTTTTTCTAAAGAAATTTTTATTGGTTTATTTTCATCATTGTCGTTTTTAATTTCTATCTTCTCCTTCTCAGCTTCAGTATCTCTTTGGAATGTTTTCTCCACTTCTTTTCAACTTTGTAATTGAATAGCTTTAATATGCTCCTTATTCTGATATATTGGATTAACTTCAACAGTGCTAGGAATTTCTTGTGTTTCATTAGATTGAGCATTTCTCTTTTCTCCATATTCTTAATCATCAGTGTTATCAATTAACAGACAATCTTAAGTTGCGCTCATATCTCTGTATGTCTCGATTTAATTAAAAGTAACATCCATGTTCCTTATAAAGTTTTGATTTTGATAATCTTAGAATATATACCCAAATTCATCTGAGCCACACCCAATAAAAAAGTGCACTTGATAGATTTCAAATCAAGTTATATATATATATATATATATATATATATATATATATATATATATATATATATATATATATATNGAAGGAGGAAGAAATCTCCTACTTTCCCTCCACTTTTACAATTTCTCGAAGAATTCCTCAAAGTGACACGCTCTAGCAAGCTCTCTACACACTAATGGAACCTATGTAACCTCCATGACTCCTCTATTTTCGACCAAAATCTTCTCTTTAAAGATGTGGATGAGTTTTCCCAAGAGTTTCTTATGCACCCCTCCAAAATTCGGCCTTATCCATTATACAAGTACACATAACCGTCGATCACGCCGTCGACAGCCTCGATGGCGCCGTCGGCGGCCTTCTGCAGATTTTGTCCCATAGCCTCGGGAAAAGCTCGCTGTCGGCGGGTCGATGGCGTCGTCGGTGCCCTAGTGTAATTCTCCATATTTTGGTCCTTTTTGCTCCAAATTTGCTCCTTTTTTGCATCTTTTTACTCCATTGACCTTAATTCATCATTCCTGCTATAAAACATAAAAAATACCTTTCTTTAAAGTGTAATATCATTAAAAACAGTATAAAAGAGGTACGGAAATCTCAACATATTTTACTTTGATCACACAACAATATTAATTCTTCACAAAACTATATCTCATTGTAAGAAGAAGGATAAAGAAGAATACTTAGAATTCATGAGAAAAACACAATAAAACATGGATTATATGTAGAAAAATAAGTTTACAAAACTAAGAAAGGAAAGAACACAACTTATCTCATGCTCCTCCTCAAGAAAATTCCTTAAAGTTCCCTTTAAGCACTTTCTCCCTTTATAATCACACTCAATTCTCTCTTAGAAATACAATGAAGAAGAAATCTCTTACCTTTTCTATCCTCTTATAACTCTAGAAGAAAAACCTAACTCTTACAAGACTTATCACACCGCCCCCCTTCAAAACACTACACCAAAGAGCTCACTAGATTTCCTCTTAAGAATGGTGCCACCCCCTCTTCAAAGAATTCAAAATTCCCTCCTTTTTCCAAGAAGCACGCCTTTTCACATCAAGAGACAAATCACTTCATCCATGAGACATAACTCTTCATTCAAGAGCCTTCCAAAAGTGTCTATATGCATTAATCACTCTATGAGGCATTTGAATTACTTGAAGCCTTTTTAGAACCTCTCAAAAATAGTCAATAACTGCCATAATTTATCTTAATTTGTCTCTGGCGCCTGTTATAGCACCTCTGACACCAGGTTACTGGAGTTCTGCGCTCTTCTCTGGGTTTTGGCACTAGTTTTGGAGCCTCTTCTTTGAAAAATGGGCCAATTCTGACACCTCTGCTGCCAATATGGTAAAAGTCTAAATTTTGGCTCCAAATTTCTTCCTTTTGCTCATTTTTTCTCCAAATGCCTAAAATCAATATACCTGCAATAAAACATGAAAATTATTTTCTTTAAGGTGCAATATCACCAAATTTAAATATAACATGTATACATAAAACTATACATTTAGACACCACTATTTTCTCTTGAATTTACTTAGTCTAAACAAGCAATTAAACTTATTTGGACAGGAGAGATCTCCTTAGAAACTGTAGGTTACCTCATCTGAGACATCCTCGTGAATCAAAAGGGAGTAGAATAAGTGCGTTCAAAGGTTTAAAGTTGTATTATTATTTTCAAAAGTGTATTTTTGTTGTTTTGTTTTGTAGGTAAAGTGAAATATGCATGAATAAGAAAATCCTGTAAGGTAAAGTAGTGAAAGTGCAACAAATAAATCATGGGATGCATACCAGATGCTCCTACTGCAGCTGCATGGGTTAGTAGCATAAACTTGATATAATAAATTGCATGGATTTTAAATGAGTTGTAAAGAAAATTTGGCACAATAGAAACCCAAAAAATAAGTCATCTAAAAAACACGACCAAGTAAAACAAAACCCGATGTCACATAAAGAAAACCAAAACTAAGTGTAAGACATTAGTTAAGGTGGGGGCACAGAGCTGGGTTTTTTGCTTTATTATCCAACACCGGTAAAAGCCACCAACTTGAAAGTCTGAAAAAAGGCAACTCCTAACCTCGATCTAAGTGATTAGTTCATGGACCTTTATAAGATTTAATAAAAAACTCTTTTTATTTTTCATACATATAGGTTTATTTAACATTCAAAAGTAATCACACATGAAAAAAAGCTTTTTTTATTAGTTTTACAGAGTTATATATGTTTTATAAAAAAACTATAGTTCACGAACTTATCATTTTAATCAGACTAGGAGTCTCGGCAACCTAAGAGAGCTAGGGGAAACTCCTACTAAGGTTTGGTAAATAGCATCATCGGTCATATCCCCTTTCCCGAAGGATCCTTGGGTAGGAGACAATATTTCAAATCCCACTTCATATCCCTCTTACAACACACATGAGTGATGTCGTCACGCCCTTGACACCAAGACCTCTGACTCGCACCAGTCTGATGATCCATATGTGGCATAAACAAATATCCCCCATTGCTCACAAGGAATTGAATACCTTATTCAAGACTAAAACCTTTGAGCATTGGGTTTAAATGTAGGATAGTAGTGTAGAATATTTTATTGGAATTGGTGAATTAATAGGTCTAGAATCATATTTGGTGGGTCGCTATAAGATTTCTTGGATGATTTCATTCTAAGAATTATAATAAGTTATGATGTCCTTCAAAATGACTAGAATCTTGCAAAGTGATTTGGGGCAAAGCCCTAAACCACTTTAGAAGTTTTAGGATTATTTCGAGTTCACTTAAGCTTATTATGTCATTGAATTAATCATCCCCGACTAAGTTAAGATTTAGTTGTAGTGTTTTAATTTATGTTCAGTGAACTTTGGTGTTTAAATTAAATTCATGAGTAGGGGCAACTAATTAATCATTTTGATGTTATGTTGACGAATTATAGGAGTAAGAACCCTTAGGGTAAGCTTAGTTATTAAGGAAACTTTCATCTCTTTTTAATTGAGCTTGAGCTCGTAGTGTTTCAATAATATTTATGATTACCTACGTTTCATTTCTAAGCCTCATTAAGAAGTTTTAAATCAAACCTAATTCCCTATTGAGCTCTTAGGTACCTTATAAGTGAATTTAAAATTTGAAAAAAAAGTGAAGTGTGTTCAATTCTCATTAACATATTTAGTTATCATTAAACTATTAGTTGGAAACTTCAAATTAATGAGTTATTATCTTCCTAACTCATGCCTCTGACCTTAAGATCTTACAAACTTGATTGGACTCCAATTCTTAACAATTTGGAAAATTACACTTTTACCCTTTTTATAGAGAATGAGATGAATTAGTTTCTACCCTTTAACCCTTTGTGTTTGAGTCATTTCAGAGATTTAATTATCATTAATGTTACCCATTCCCTTTTGACTTGACCCAAATCTTTAATTATGGTTCAAAAGTCCATAAATACCATTTTACCCATAGGATTCTTTACTTCATAATTTCTTCAATTTAACTCAAATAACTTTGAAACTTTGTTGTTACCTTACTCATGAGTCAATTTATAGGCTAGAGAAGAATTTATATTTTTCTGATATCTATTTAGTTTTTAATTATTATTTTAATTCAAAATTGGGAATTTTCAATATTAATTAATTTTACTAACCAAAACATCTTTTTGTTTTTAGGGTAATTTTAGAAGGTTCATCTAGATAAGATGACCACTTAAAGTAATTTTTTTGAAGTTTTGAATTATATTTTAAATTTTATAATTTTTAATTGATTTTTAATGGTTGAATAAATTGAAAATATATTTTAATTTGAAATATTAAGTTTTATATTTTTTATATACCTCTCAGCCTCAGAGAACTAAGAGAATTTTTTTTTATATTTTTCTACTTTTTATTTGGTTTTTTTATAATTATTTTATTCAAAAATATGGAAAAATGTACTTATGAACCCAAAATGTATTTTAACACTTTCAAAAATTTATAAAAACATTTTTAAACGTTTCTTTGTGGTTGTGATGAAGTTTGTGATGTTTTGGAGTATTGTTGTACTTTTGTTATTTTTAAAAATTTTTCATTATTTTAAACATAAGAAAATATCTTGAAAATATACTTTTTATTTTAACCTTAATTTTATCTTTCTTAAGTGCCAATGGTCTCATTAAACACTCCAAATAAATTATCATAATTTCTTGATTTTTCTCTTATTTTTATAATTATTTTAAGCTAAAATCCTTATTTACTTAGAAAATGTATTTTCATACCAAAAGTAATTTTTGTGGCATTCAACTTTTACAGATGCTTCTTGAGGTGATTATCTTTGATTTAAGCCATTTTGGTGATTTTTTTGAATTACTTTATATTTTGCCATTTTTAATATTTTTTATTAATTTTAAAGTAAAAGATGTTTAAACTTGGCATTTTGATTGTGTGATTTTTATTTTTATTTTTTTAAGACTCCTCTAATCATAGTGAACCTTCCAAACTTGACTTTATATTTTTTATTTTTATTATATTAATTAATTATCTAATTAAGAGAATACTAAATATCCTAGAAAAAAATGGTTTTTTATCATAGTGGGTGTTCTGTGACCTTGAGAAAATCAAAGAACATTCACCGTCATTATGAACAAACTCTCAAAATTTCACTAAATAGGGATAATTGTTTAATTAATTATAATTAAATTTCCTTCTGGATTTTTAATTAATTTAATATAAAATATTTATTAAATAATTTTGATTTTTGATTCAATAAATTCTCCTATGTTCACTGAATACAGATGTATTTTTATTTTATTTTTACTATTTTTCTACACCAAGATATGAATTTATTAAGTTTTTATAATTAAATAATTCAAAAATACCCTATTTTTCTATTTATCTATTTTAACGCCACGTGATCCTCATATCCATCAAATTCTCACGCATTGCCTGTTGATTTGGTGCGCTTTTTTACATAGGCTATTGACTGGGTCCAAGGTTCACATACGCTTCATCCATCTAACTCACTCCGCACCAACCGATCAATACACGCATGAATGGATGATATCCGTCCATCATCCCAAACGTACCCTAACCTGAGAACCATTCTTATTCTAAGCTTAAGAGCTCGCTCGAAACTCAACCAAATTAAGTGTGGTTTGTTCCTACATCCTCAGCTAAGTAAGACAAACACATCTATATGGCCAGAAACTCATGAAATGTAAATTTCTTCATAAAGGTCCAAATCAAGGAAAAAAATAGAAAATTTGGTTTATACCTTTGCCCAAGTGGTGAGGCCTCAATTGGGTTTGTTCCTGAGCTTCACCTTGTTTCCATGAATGTACTCCAATTTTTAATTTGATCTATAATCGAGCCTAAGTATGTTCTAGGTTAAGAGGTGGCTTGAGATTGGTCTAGATCTAGGTTTGATGGCTTGAAATGATGGGGATTTGACTGGGAAAGTGGTTTTGAGGTGTTGTGAAGCTTATGGGATGTTCAATTTTGAGTTTGGTGGAGGATGATTCCAAGGCTGAGAATTGCCCTAGATTTGGGCTTGAAAATTTTGACTCTATGGTCGGTTTGAGGGCTTGAAAATGGTGGGGATGAACTTCGTGAGGTTGTAAGGTATGTAAACAATTTGGCAGGGCTTCACCAAGGTCTTGTGCATTACTCATCTTTGGCTAAGAGGTGGCGGTATATTTATAGACTAGGCAATGACTACCAACAGGGAAAGCCATATGACGATGACTTAGGTGTTGACTTGAGTGAGTAAGACCCGATGACCTCCTTTGATGAGGCAAAGGAGAAGAGGCAGCTTGATAAAGCCAACTGACTCTCAAAGAAGTAGCCGTGGAAAAAGAAGAGAGTGAAGGACCGTTCCAAAAGAGAAATAGACAAGGAAATAAAGGAAAGTGGTCCATCTGAGGGCCATATTTCAGGTTTAGAATTTTTTTAGTTAGTGTCCAAAACTTTAATAGTTATTCAAAATAAAGTTATTGGTGAATTGATCGACTATTTCTAGCTCCTTGGCCATGCTTCAACTCATCACTTTACTTCTTTCAACCTTGTTATGAGGGAGAGGGCTGCAAAGTATAAGGTGAAGGCCAGAGGATTTCAGGTGCGGGTGAGCTTGAAATAAAAAGGGCGATCTAGACTGAGGCTAATCTTAAGGATGCCAAGGTGGAACTGGAGATAGCGTCTGAGTGGGTTGTTGCCAATGGACTGTCGCTTCCGCTGTCGCCAGTTCTTTGCGATCGTCGCCATGTCATTGGCTTATTGTTATCTTTGTAAGGAAGGAGTCGCCACTCTATTTATATATTTTATTGTCATATTCTCCAAATTCTCTTAGATCACACAATTGTTCTTTAGATATTCAGAAACTTGGAGAAGGAAAAGGGAAAATAAAAATAGAAAACAAAAGAAAATGTCATAAGGATTTCATTGTGGTAACTATTGTTTAAAATAATGAAGTGTATGATTCTCGAGATTCTCATACAAAGAAAACCACATGAAAGTATCATAAGTAGAGAGTTAGGTGTAATATCTATTCTAAGTTTCTCAATCTTCTATAAAAGAAAGCTCCTATAGTTAATTACATCTTAAGCAGTTAAAACTACTTAAGAAAATTCTTGATTAAGATTAATATTTGTTCTCGAAGAAAATTTCAGAATCAAAGTCAAGGAAAGAAACATCAATGTTTAATCCTACAAATAATAGATTTCTAAGAATATGATACTACCCTTAAAGTTTTGTTTTGTTATTTTATTTTTAATCCTAAGAATAATAGATTTCTAAGAATCTGATACTAGCCTTAAAGTTTTGTTTTGTCATTTTATTTTGTTGATGTCATTTTGTTGTTTTGTTTTATTGATGTTGTTTTATTGTTTTGATGTCATTTCATTGTTTTAAGATTCATTGTTCCATCTTCAGAATGTCTTCCCTACAAGACAGAGTTAACACATCCTAATAACATGTAAAGTAAATCTAAAACATGGCTTGCCTTATGTCTTCATCCATCCTGTAAAACAAAACTAGCAAGAAATTATGTGTTAATTAGTTGATTTAGTTGGTTGAATAATTTTTAAACAAACCGGTCATAATGTCTATGGCTTAGTCATCACAGGGTCGTCAGAGTATTTAAATCTACTTAGTCCAAAAGGTAATTAATCCAGGACCGAAAGATTCTTATAAGCAACTATAGGTTGCGTCATTCAAGAAATCTTCACAGATCTGAACATTAGAGTTTAAGTTGAGTTTGGTTTTCTTTGTTCATTAGGGTTCAATTTAAGTTTTAGTATCTTATTTGGATTTTAGGAGTTGGAAAATTTTAAGTTTTTTATGATTTATTAACCAATTAATTTTTTATTTTGTTATTTATTTTTATTTAGAATGTTCTAATTAGAATTCCATGGCTATGTAGTATCGAGTCATTAAGTTTGCAATTTGATTAGGCACAAGTGACTGAAAGATATTTTGTCAGCAACCATGGGTTATCTCCTCCAAATATCTTCTCAAACCTAGATGAATTTTGGATTCAAGTTTAAGTTTTAATGTATTTTAGAGTGGATTTTAATTCATTGATATTTTGTTACAAAATTTATTTTATTTTTAATTTAAATTTTATGTTGGTAGATTTGAAAGTTAAGTTTAGATGTGAATCAAATCATCAATTTTGAATTCTTTTTTAAGATTGAATTAACGGGGATGGGTTGAATTTGATGCAGATTAACCTTAAGGTTTAGGTCTGATTTAGATTGGATTTGGTTAGGTTTGATGTAAGTTAGATTTAAATTTTAGATTCAATGTGGATAGAACATAAAAGAGATTTGGTTTAGAGACACTTAGATTTAGTTTACGTAGAACTTGAGGCTTGAGTTACTTAGGTTCAATTTAGGTATATCCTAAAGTTTAATGTCAATTAGGTTCAATTTAAGTAAAACCTAAAGTACAAGGTCACTTAAAATAGTTTTTTTCCAGACTTAAACACATGTCATAAATTCTTTAGTTTATTTAATCGAGCCTCACCAGTAAGTAATGTGTCTACCCTTCGAGATAGATGCATTGCTTGCGGTGTTGGGCTCATTTATTTAAACTACTGAGGATATGAGATCAGTTTGGTCTTGTATTTTCAAAACTTAAAACATTACTTTTCAAAGTTATATATACATCTATTAAATTAAACAGGGCATCGGGATATCCATTCCAACTATAAAAAACTTCCAATTTGACAATCAAAAGCTTTTGGCGACTCCGCTGGGGAATAGTTTCTCTCTCTAATTGGATCAGGGATTCTTGTCTTCATACATCAGCAATGTGCCCATGTCCCTTATGGATATGATTATCCTTCTTCCATTGACATGCTTCACCTATTGTCTTCTTGGCTATGTGCGGTCAACTCTTTTAGACTTTAGTACTGTTTGTTCCAATACCTTTGAACAGAGAGGTTTAGGAGTTCATTAGGACTTTTATCTTTATGTGGGGTCAGACCCCCAATAGGTGTGTTGGTGGACTAATTTCGCGTGGGAGTTGTGTGTTGTGGAGTTGGTCCCACATTGGGTCCTAAAATTTACCTTTTTCCCTCATATCTTTTCGGGGTTGGCTTGCTGCTTCACAAATTAAATCAAATTGTGGTGCTTTTCTTTTAACCTTTTTAATTAATTAAATTACCCTATTTTAATTTACTTTACTAAATTTTAAATACTTCACAAACTAAAATTTAAATAAAGACTTGCCTAGTCTACAAAGCGACCCTTGTTAATTTTTAGTGTTTGCACTAGAATTATCACGTATTAGCCAAATAACTAACCCCATAATTTCATTTTTGAAGCTGCTGCAATGGCGTTCCAGATGCTCACTTTCTCTTGCAACATGCCAACTAGCTGTGATGCCCGCAATGTCACCCCAACCAACAAGTTTGAAGTCGGATTCGACGAGCTCAAAGTTCTACTCGGAAAGGCCCTGTTTGTTGTAATGAAAGTTGTCGCTCCGGAAGTACAAAAGCCGTCTATTGAATTTAACCTAAACTATCTCCAAGATTTCCTCTCATGTAAGAAAGTGAAAACTGTTGCTACCCCGACGCCTGTTAAGTCTGTTGTTCCCTAGTTTTCCAAAGAAAAAGAAATTATGATTGTTGAAGATACAGTTGAAGGATTTACCACCCCGCCATATGTATTCAAAATTGGATCTAGCTCAAAGTCCGTGCCATTAAGCTGGTCTCAGAGAAGAAATCATAGTTGAAGGATTGAGAAGGCTACTAAAGTCCAAGTTCCAGAGAAAGTGTTTATTGATGAGGTTCCTCACTAGAAGGAACTCAGGTAGCTTGAGACCACTTGACTTTTGCTAAAGAGTAGGTTTCACCCATTAATTGATTATAATGGATATGAAAGTATTCAAAAGATTGTTGCTGCTTTACTGTTACTTCACGATCATGATGAGGAGAAGGAGAAACCCACTTCTATCACCAAAGTCCATACAGTATTTCCAAGGTTGGTTGTTAAAGAAGGATGCTCAATTGCTAAGCAACTTAAGTGAGATGAATGCGCGATGTCCCCTCAAATGGAGAAAGAGCTTTTTAAAGATGTCAGATATTACTGACAATCTCAAAGATCAGCTGAAGTTTTGCCAGCTTGCATTCCTGTCAGATTCCATATGGGGAGATGAGCTAATACTACCGTTACTACCACTGATTTTGTTATTAATGTTGCTCCAAGGTCTGCAGGACTTCGACTGAGCAAGTTATGTTTGGGCCCGAGGGTATTGCCAGTTGTTGCTTGCAAGAGTACCCTAAAGAAGGAGAAGGTAAAGAAGTCACCCGGTACTATACTTGGTCCACACAGAGAGGAGCATGCCTCTCTACGATGCACTGATGCCTCTGTTAAGGCACCCAATCTCAAGAAATCATCGTCAAAAAAGAAGGTATGGGTACCCAAGGTCGTCATACCAACAAAGCTTGCAGGGCTAGATTGTGGAATGAAGCAATGGTTCAAAGTATCAGATGTCATTGTATTCATTGCTGCCAAGTTCAGCATACAGAGTGAGGATGCTTAGGAGAGTCCTTCAGATCTCAAGATAATCCAGAAAGCGATAATTGAAGAGAAAGTTGAAAACGTAGAGCCGAGATTTCTGAGTTAGCTAAAGAACGTGGAGTAGATATGGATGATGAAGATTCTGATTTTAATGATTATCTCAATGAAGACCTTATGAATATTCATGTCATCGAGATGGGAGCCGTTGTATCTGTGTGCGATGGTCAACCTCTTGTTGAAGGGAATGACGTAGATGATTTGCACCGGGCTGCTCTTCTATGAGATGAATAGATTAGCCAGATGGAGAAGAGAATGGAGGAGATGGCCACTGCCATGACCGCCATGGCTACAGTTCACAGACAATCTTATTCACAACAATTAGCTTCTCCAGAAGTCAACTAGCCGGAGATATTTAACATTCCCCATGAAAGGAGAGAAGTTACCTCCACCAACAGGGATGATAAAAAAATTAAAGATTCCTCACCAAGTGTAATACTGAAGAAAGATATCAAGCAGTTAGTTGAACAACAAGTTCAGGAGGCCTTAGCCTAGTCTAAGGGGTGGTGCATTGATTTCAAAGAGTAACCTTACCCGAAGGAGTTTGATTTTGTGCCCTACCCTAATGGTTTTGTGTCACCAAATTTCAAGACGTTCAACAGGACCGGAAATCACAGGCAACATGTAGCACATTTCCGAGCCAGTTGTGGCAACACCATGGGTAATGAAGCCTTCCTCTTCAATCAATTTGTTAGTATCTTGTCCGAAATCGCATTCAATTGGTATGCCAAGTTGCCTAACTGATCAGTAAAGACATTATTATTATAGATCTCGTAGTGGAAAGGCAAAAGCCTAACTAGACTTTAGTAGATTATATCTTGAGGTGGAGAAACCTAAGCATGAAATGTGAGCCCTGGCTTCAGGAACATCAACAATTGAGATTCTGCTTAAAAGCATCCATGGGTCGGTAGCTTTCATACTTAAGGGACTCAACATCGAATCCTTTGAGAAGCTGCTAAGCAAAGCTAGTAGTTTACAAGAAGAAGTCAAGCATATAGATTTGCAAGAGAAGGTAGAGAAGTCTAGGACAACCAAAGTATTCGAGAAGAAGTCTGGAACATTGGAGATAGTTGATAAGGAAAGCAACCAATAATGATTCAGGCAGAGCAATGTCATTAAAGTTCCCAATAGTTGTCATAGCATACTTTGCCTCAGCAGTAGACATAGCGGTTTGACAAGTCTAGCCAGCAGTCATACCAGTGAGGACAGTACCGGAGATGGTAGATGGGGTCCAACTCTTTCAAAATGATTAAAAGAGTGTATTCTTTCAAAGATGAGGTAGTAACAAAGATGTTCAAAAATTTAATGAAGAAGTCTGAGTTCAGATTGCCAGAACCAAGGAAGTTGGAAGAAGTTTACAAGAAGGATCATTTTAATTTTTGCCCCTATCATAAGATGTTGGGACAGACAATAGAGGGATGTTACATTTTCAAGAATTGGCTTGAGAGGAGTTTTAAAGAGGGAAATATAACAATCATAGAAGAATATTTAAAGGAACCTGAAAAAGGTTATGTAAATATGATTTCGGTTGGGCCAATCACTTTGATAGATCTGTACTCAAAGAAAGATGGATGGATCACAGTTTGGAGCAAGTTATTCAAGAAGATACTGTACCATATTCAGACCGCTTCAGCGCAGGAAGTCGTTCAGTAGCCTACCCAGACCAGGTTAGAAATTTCACCAGAGAAACTGTGACAACCAGAGAGAGAGAAAAATTTTGACATGAAGAATGATAGCGCAGGGTTGCCTCTATTAGATTGGTTGTCTCGAATTCAAGGAAGAAAATCCTCGAACCCCTGACCATGTATGATTACCTTTTTGCCCCACTAGAGTCTTATGAATATAATGATTATGATTTTAGCTACATTCTAACTGTTTCTAATGATAACATAATTGAATTTGGCCAATATAACTCTAGTCTTAATTCCCAAACTGATTCTCAACTCGTACTTAAGTCTGATGAACCTGTTAACGAGAATGAAGAATATGTCGATAACAAAGATTATGATAGCGTCGTGAGTGAAGAGCCAGTCCTCGAATACCACAGTACACTGCTCGCCATCCACTTGGATTTTTCAGATGAAGAAGAGACATCAGAAGTGTTGCCAAAAGCATATCAAGAAGAAGAAGAGATCACGAAAATAAACCTAAGAAGTCGGATTGTACTACCCCCAAGGATAGCTCTAATGGATAAAGGAAAATAAATAGTCACCCAAGAAGAGCTATCTCCAGCTCTGCTAGTGGAAGAGACACATAACCAAGTAAAGATTAGAGGATTGTATAAAGTAGATTATAACATGATAGCTTATATTTGGAGGTTTTTGACCACGACTTTATATATGCTTAAAAATATAAGTATTTAATACTGCTGCTAAAAGATTTAACTCCTCAGTAACTGTACCAAATCCTTAATAACAGTTATAGATTAGATAAATATGGATGAAATAAATATTCAATAATTGTAAAGTCACACTTATCAACGCAAGTATACATATCACTCAAGTAATATAGGGCTTCAATAGAGTCCTAGATATCGATCCCATAGGGAGTAACTTTAGAACTACGAACTAAGATTTTAGAAAAGCATGTCCTAGATATCGATCCCACACGGAGTAAGTTTAGAACTATGAACTAAGATTTTAGAAAAGCAATACTTTAATCAGAACAACGAAGTTCAATTTGCATATCTGTCACTAATAGGCAATTGAAATAAATATGTAATTTAAATAAATATTAAATAACTAATGACACTAATGTAGGTTTAAATGTGATATTCAATATATAAGAAATCATCTTTCTCCTTATCAAGAAATTATAGTGAATGGATAAAGTGAATCCGTTCAAATTATATTGTGCCAAATAAAAGCATACCTATTCTTTACCCTTTGGTCCAGACATAAAGAACATTGACTAAGCCTACGCTTGTTTACTGAATCTGCAACTAGGCTGGAAGGATACCAGCTCTCACTTCGGAGCTCCCACGTTCCTCACACCTGA
This sequence comes from Phalaenopsis hybrid cultivar, assembly GCA_002079205.1. Taxonomy (NCBI): domain Eukaryota; kingdom Viridiplantae; phylum Streptophyta; class Magnoliopsida; order Asparagales; family Orchidaceae; genus Phalaenopsis; species Phalaenopsis hybrid cultivar. Next base: position 38,483 of record JXCR01118917.1, read on the forward strand.
GGGCTAACATCTACACTTCAGCACCCAAACGATAGGATAAATTGGGGATTTTATTGTCACTCTAAATTCTCCAATTCTACGCCCAATAATATTATTTCCCTATTTATTTGCACCCAACTTCCAAGGGCTTTGACCTCCCTGAATCTTAGATGTAATCTTCACTTTAGTTGTAAAACTCAACATATGTTAGCAAATCAATTGGCCAGATTGAAAGTAAATGAAGATCGAAGTGAAAAGATCATAACAATTTCTTAAACATTTTCATGGCTTCACTAATTCAAATCACCATTTCACAAATCTCGTGATAAGGAGAAAATAGAGAAAACTACTCAGATCTTATGGGGAAAACACAAAAAAACTCGGAATTCATATATAAAATCAAAGTCATACAAACTACAACAAGTAAATAACTTATCTCTAATTTCTCCCCAAGAAAACTCCTCGAAGTTCCTCTGAATCTCTTCCTTTCTTTACAACACACAGAATTCCTCTTCGAAGTAGCAAGGAGGAAGAAATCTCTCACTTTCCCTCCACTCTTACAATCTCTTGAAGAATTCCTCACAATTTTTACACACAATTAAAATATTTCTAACCTCCAGGAACTCTCTAGGACTTCCATGCTCTATCAATTTTTGGCCAAAACAGTCTTTTAAAGTTGTGGATGAGCTTTCCTAAGTGTTGCCTAAGCATCCCTTCAAAATTTGGCCTTATCCAAAGAATGATTATGCATAACAGTCAAGCTTGCCGTCCGCGGCCTTGAGGGAGCAATTGGCAGACTTTCTTAATGAATTAATTCTGAAGTCTCGGGAAAATCTCGCCGTCGGCAAGGTTGATGGCGCCGTCGACGCTCTAGTTCAATTCTTCACATTTTGGTCCTTTTCGCTCCTTTTTGCATCATTTTGCTCCAATGACCCTATATCATCATTTCTGCTACAAAACATTAAAAATACATTTCCTTAAACTGCAATATCATAAAAAATAGTATAAAATAGGTATGAAAATCTCAACAAATTTTCCTCTAGTCAAAATCTCCTAAACTTACCTATTACTTGTCCTCAAGTAATTTTAGTAATAGATAAAAGTTATGATCTACTGTAGTAAAGTTTTAATTCAGAAATACTATAAGTTTGATTTAAATAAATATCATAGTGAGATTTTCAAAAAAAAATTCAAGTAATTGAATTAACTCTGTAGCCACAAGATTATCTAGTCATCAAGTTTAAGAGTTCTAGTCTTCTATTCATTTCAAGAATTATATATTTTTCTTTTCTTTTTAGGGATTATTTTCAATTTTTTCTTTTTCCTTTTTCAAATGAGGATTATTATATCTGGATAGCCTTTAATGATTTTGAACTTCACTTTTCTTTCCCTAAATAAGATTACTATATCTGGATAGCCTTTAATGATTTTGAACATCACCTTTCTTTCCCTAAATTTGAACAGAGCATTCCTTTACCTTATAAATATTTCAAAGTTTTTACATCATTGAGCCCCAATCTTTTCTTCTCAAATGAATTTCTAGATTCTTAATACTTCATAATATAGTTTCCTTTACTTTAAATAGTTAACTATAATCTTATTCTCTTATACTAAATATCTTAAGTTACAAATTTAATTTTCATTACAAAAATATTCCTTTAAATCTACCATAATATTTAAATAGCTACAAAAATATAGTTACCTGAATTAAATTCACTACATAAAATCATATAAATAATTTTTGAAAATATTGAAATAGAGGACATCTAATAGTTAATTTTTTTCTTCCCTCTCCCAAACTTAAATTTGTCATTATAAAATAATTTAGGTGGAAAGAAAAACTCTAAATATAAATCATACCTCAGTATTTTAAGCATTTTCATCATTCTGAAATTTTTGCAGGCCTTCTAAAGATTTCTACTTCACCTGGTTTGTAACATTAGGAGCTTTCTACACATATAAGTTATTAGATAAATTTTTTGGGTAATGAAATTTTGAAATAAGTATAAAACTAAAATATTAAACAAGCACCACATTTCTTAACACAACCACAATACTAAACAAAGCAATTTAAAATTTGAAATACAAATCACTTTACATTAAAATCCATAATAATACTCAACATCTATTAAACTACACTTGCAAATTTAATTATAACACTAAATTTATAATAAAAATTAAAATTATCCAAGTATAAAAATGAAAGTCCAAGTACTCAAACAACCATTTCTATTACAAAAAGATTACAACAATAAAAGTATAAGTACAAGTACATCAATTCTATCAAATATCAAAATCTCAAACTATGTCTTCATCGCCTTGATCAGTAGGTGGATTGGGTTGATACTGAGTATATCGGGGCACTCAGAAAAAGTAACATCAGGCTCTCCTCTGTAGTGTCGGGCCTGAGCTTCATAATAGGCTACTTCAAAATTTGAATGCCTCTGAAGGTACTCACTATCATAATTGTATCGACATTCTAAACCTCCAATCCTTTCATTTATTAACTCTATGTTCTTCCGCTACAAGGGCAACTCATTCATCAAATCAGTGAGGGTAGGGGAACTAGAAGGTTCTTGACTTCGACTCACAGTTCTCCATTTCTCATGGGATTCATTGTGGAGCCATATCAATTCAATCAAATTATAGAAAAATTCAAAAAATTACTTCAAATATGCAAATCATTGCTTCCAATAGTAATTCTAAGAGTTCAACACCGAGATCCATCAATTTCTTCCCAAATTTTCTTCACAATCTCAAAATTTTCGGATCTCCTTAATGTGGAAGAAATCCATGGTAAAAATCAAATATTTTTAGTATGAAGTAAGGATCTTACATGGAGATAATCAAATCCGGTGTCAAAAAGCCTTGAAATCACATCCCAATCCAAGATCTCTCAGGCTATAGGTCGAAAATGACATTTTAGGAGGAGGGGGATGATGAATAGTGGCGGTTGACTGGTCAAAATTGCGATTAAAGGTGTTTTTCTGCAAGCTCGCCATCGGCGGGGTCGATGGAGCCGTCAGTGTGCTCCATTAGAATTAAATCCTAAGTCTTGGGAAAAATCCACCGTCGATGACGTCGAGTGCGCTATCGGCTCGTTCTATTGATTTTGGTTCAAATTCCAAATTTTCGCGATTTCGATCAATTTCAAGCCTTAACGACATCTTTTCAATCATTATAGACATAATTTTAAGTGACTAAATGATGTACTTATCACATATAAACTTTCACAACACAAAACATCACATTTATATATAATTTCCAAGGGGAACAATATACGTTACATAACACACCTAAGTTTGGTATTTTCTCAGCCTCAATATATTAATTCAGCATTTCAATCCAAGCCACAACACTCAAAATGCTGAAAACAAAACATCTTATGCTTAGTATCAACTATACAGAGATCTAAAAACATAATTCTAAAAAAGCAAATACAAAGTTCAAATCAAAATACATAGATAAACAGACAGGTAGTAATATGAATCTACTATTCTTCAGATTCAGTACTAGATTCTCATCTGAGATCGCCCATTGATTGCACATGAACGAAGAGGTTGTAGAAGGGTCGGAATGGAAATTGGAATCCTCTTCTATTAATTTCATCCTCCTCATCAGTCATATTAAGCTATCTTCTAAATGTGGACCATTGATTGAACATGAACGAAGATGTTATAGAAGGGTCGGTATGGAAATTCTTCAGTAGAGTCCTCTATCAGTTTTATTCTCCTCATCAGTCGTATCAAACTATCTTCTAAATGTCCAAAATGCTCAAACCGTTCTTTCATCCTCTAGTCCAGATGATCGAAGAAATCATAGATATTATTAATCACATTCATGAAATTTTGTACCTTCTTCTCCAATTTCTTGATTCGATGCAGGATCACCAGAAACTTGTCAGGAATTAAGGGTTGAACTGATGGTGAATTCTGAGATGATTGTTCCACTATAATGACCATGTCATTTTCATCTTCAAAAGCTGGGAATCTCTCAGTTGGATCCAAAGGCTTCCAAGGTAGAAGTACCTTTTCCCAATTTTTGTAGGATACTTGGAACTGACTGCAAAGTGAGAAAATTTTAGAAGGGTGTCCAAGCCCATAAGTTGATCCATGAACGATCAGACCCAAAATCGACTTCACAATTATTGATCCAATGTCAATCGACAGTCCCCTTAGGATGCAATAATTCAAAATATCACTTTCTTTAGAAACTTTACCAATCTTCATTGTCGATAACAGTTATGCAAAAATGAAAAATTGCCAGTGTTTTGAAACGGGATTTAGGAGTGTCGCAGAAAAACTAACATACCCGTTTTCTCTTGTTTCCCAGTCGTCAGTTTCGTCCGTTAAATATTGGTAAATTTCATTCATCTTGGTTTCTTATTGAGATGAAATTGAAATAGTGGAAGACAGGAATATTCTCGATCATGTATAATTCATTGATTCATGTAGGAGTGAAATTGATCCATCTTCCTCGCACATAAACAATTCCTTGGTTGATTCCATGTAAATTTGCATAAAATTCTTTTACCACAGGAACCACCACGGCGACGGTAGTGTAGCGCAACACTTCCCATCTTCGCTAAACCATCATTTCTTCAATTGCAGTCGTGGGATTATTCAATCCGTGATTTACAAATCCTCGTTCCTTGATTAATCTTTTCTTCGTCAGTAACTTGTTGAAGATTCGCCGCGCTTCCGCACTAATAAACTTTTGCTGATTGAAAACTTGCATTCTGGGATTATCAGGGGAATTGTATGCCATGGGAATAAAATTGGTGGAGTTTCACTTCATTTTTGTGGGGAAAGTATGAAGTAGGAATCAAATTTTGGAGTTTAAAAGGGTAGCTCCCGTCCAAAAACCGTCATTTGAACTCAAGTAACAACCTTCTTGCTGGTCTCGCCGTCGGCAAGCCTCTGTATTAATTTTTCCTAGACTCTTCAAAAAAACCCACTGTCGGCGGCGTCAAGGGCGCCGTCGGCGCCTAAGGCAAAATTTGCACAGTTTTGCTTTAGTCCGATTGCGTTTCAATTTTTCCCTATGGATCCAATTTTTATGATAGTTCAAGGGTGTAAATAAGAGTAGTAGAGCTTAATAATACCACAAACTAACAATAATTTTGAATAAAAACTACTATAATTGCGATAGAAGTAAAGATAAATATTAGTTTCCTCCTAATAAGTGCTTGGTTTAACGTCGTCAGCCATACCTATTCAGGTGTCATTCAGGTTTACCTATCATTAAAACCTCTTTAAAATTTGGTCTTTTACCCTCAAAATATGGTTTTAATATGTATCCACTTACTTTAAATCTATTTCTCATTTTCTGATCTTCAATCTCAATAGCTCTGTAAGTATAAACTTGAGTCACTGAAAAGGGTCCTAACCAACGAGACTTCAATTTCCCAAGAAATAACTTCAACCAAGTGTTATAAAGCAAAACTTCTTGTCCTAATTCAAAGTTCTTTTGGTTAATCTTCCAATCATGTCATAACTTTAGTTTCTCCTTATAAATTCTGTCATTATCATAAGATTCATTTCTTAATTCTTCCAATTCATTTAATTGTAACAATCTCTTCTTACCAGCATCTTTCAGATTATAATTGAATTCTTTAATCGCCCAATATGCTTTATGCTCCAATTCTACTGGTAAGTGACAAGTCTTTCCACAAATTAGTTTGTAAGGAGTCATTCTAATAGGAGTTTTATAAGCAGTCCTGTAAGCCCATAATGTTGTATCCAGTCTAGTGGACCAATCTACTCTACTAGGGTTTACAGTCTTTTCAAGTNATCTAATCCTCAAACATCAAAGATCTCAACTTCTAACATAAAATTTAGAGGCATTTCATTTCTTCTAGATATATTGCTTACTTGTTGACATCCATCACAAGTTTTTATGTATCTATAAACATTTCTAAAGATAATAGGCCAAAAAAATCTAGCTTGTAAAATTTTATAAGCAGTTTTTATCTATACCAAAATTTCCTCCAAATTCAGAATCATGATATTTTTATATGATTAGCTCTGTTTCTTCATAAGTTACACATATTCTCATAATCAGTATTTTACATTATTTATATAAATAAGGCTCATCCCAAAAATATGCTTTCACATCATGAATGAATTTCCTTTGTTGTTGTAGTGTCTGACATAGGTGGCAAAATATCGCTTACAATAAAGTTAACAATATCAACATACCATGGTATTTTCCACTCATTAATATTATAAAGTATTTCATCAGGGAAACTGTCTGTATTTCATTATGAGTGTCATATAATAAATGATTTTCTAATCTTGACAAATCTTCAATAATTTGATTATCAGTTCCCTTTCTATCAATAACCACAAGATCAAATTTTTGCATCAAAAGTACATCTAATCAACCTTGGTTTGACATCCTTCTTCTGCATCAAATATTTAATAACAAAGTGATCAGTATGCACAACACATTTAGCTCCAACTAAATAAGATTTGAATTTATCAAAAGAATATACGATGGCCAGTAACTCTTTTTTAGCGTCAGTACAATTAATTTGTGCATCTTTAAGAGTTTTACTAGCGTAGTATATACTTTAAAAATCTTTTCATAACTTTGTCCAAGGATAGCTTCAATAGCATAATCAATAGCATCACACATCAGTTCAAATGATTTCTCCCAGTTAGGTGAAACTATAATAGGGGCTGTGCTATTCACTAGCCTCACACATCAATTCAAATGGTTTCTCCCAGTTAGGTGAAACTATAATAGGGGCTGTGATTAATTTCTTCCTTTAATATCTTAAAGGCATTTAAACAGCTTTCAGTAAATTCAAATTTCTTGTCCTTTTCTAAAATTTGGCATAGAGGTGTGATATTTTTTGAAAACTCTTTAATAAAATGCCTGTAAAATACAACATATCCAAGAAAACTCCTAACCTCTCTTACATTAGTAGGAGGTGTTAGTTTAGATATAGTAAAATCCAACATGTCCAAGAAAACTCCTAACCTTTCTTACATTAGTAGGAGGTGTTAGTTTAGATATAATTGAATTTTTGCAGGGTCAGCTTCCATACCATCTTCCAAAATTTTATGCCCTAACACAATTCCTCCTGCAACCATAAATTAATTTTTGCAGGGTTTGCTTCCATACCATCTTCCAAAATTTTATGCCCTAACACAATTCCTCCTGCGTTGCAGGGTCTGCTTCCATACCATCTTCCAAAATTTTATGCCCTAACACAATTCCTCCTGCAAAACTTCTAACCCCTCTTACATTAGTAGGAGGTGTTAATTTAGATATAACTTGAATTTTTGCATAACCTCTCTTACATTAGTAGGAGGTGTTAGTTTAGATATAACTTGAATTTTTGCAGGGTCTCTATACCATTATCCAAAATTTTATGCCCTAGCACAATTCCTCCTACAACCATAAATTGACATTTCTCCCAATTTAGAACCAAATTAGTTCTTTTGCATAACTCTAAAATATTTTAAGCATATGTCAAATGATGTTCCAAATACAAAGGAATCATCCATAAATACTTCTAATCCATCATCAATTAACTTACTAAATATGGACATCATACATCTCTAGAAAGTTGCAGGTGCATTACATAATCCGAAAGGCATTCTTCAAAAAGCAAATGTTCCAAAAGGACTAGTACATGTTGTCTTTTCTTGATCCTTAGGAGCAATAGGAATTTGATGGTAACTGGTATATCCAACTAAAAAAACAAAAATATTTTTGCCCAGCAAGTCTATCTACTATTTGATCTAAAAAGGGTAAAGCAAAGTGATCTTTCTTGGTGGCAGTGTTTAATTTTCTATAATCAATGCAAATAAGCCACCCAGTAACTTGTCTGATAAATATTAATTCATTATTTTCTTTTATTTCAACAGTCACTCCTTTCTTAGGAACACAATGATTTGGACTTACCCACGCACTATCTGAAATATGATATATAATTCCAGCGTATAACCATTTCAAAATTTCCTTTGTAACTACTTCTTTCATCATTGGATTTAATCTCCTTTGTGGATCAACTCTTGGTTTATATT
>JXCR01118922.1:4499-32099 GCA_002079205.1 Phalaenopsis hybrid cultivar
AAGCTTGGAGCTAGCATGGTGGGCAGCACGGCTATCTTCAACAGCAAAACCTGTCTTCCCCAGNNGTTGAAGAGTCCTACCCTTTGAAATTCCTTGAAGATAATATTTCTTGATTTTTATCGAGAGTTTTCTTAGGTGGCTTTGGTCATTTAAGATGTAATTAACTATAGGGGCTTGCCCTTATAGGAAGCATGTCCGAACCCAGCTTAATATAAACCCTATTTAATCCTTTATATTAAATAGGGGAACTTGTCGGCAAATACAAAGGTTTTGCAGACCAAACGGATGCCATACTTTCCTTAGTTTATTTGATCGAGCCTCATCCTCAAGTCTTGTGTTTATCCTTCGGGATAGATACAGGATTTGAGTTATAGTGCTCTTTCTTTTTAAACTATGAAAAATATGGGGTAAGTTTGATTTCATACTTCAACGTCCTTCCGAAGCAGGCGACAGGATTTCGATTCTAGCGACCGACAGCTTCTTACGGGCAACCCCACAAACCAACCCGAAATATCACCGACAATGGAGGAAGATAAAGAAAATCTAATTATTTTTTGGAGACATTTTCTTATTAATGGATAAGCTATGATAGATGCACAAAAAGGAGAGTTGACTATAAATATTAATAACCATGAAGCCACTTTTGATGTTTCAAAGGCTATGAAGTATCGAGCTGAGAGAAAAGATGATGATTGTTTTTGAATTAATGAAATTGATTATCTAAGTAAAGAACATTTCCTAGAAAGTTATGAGAGTAAGTTAATAGATGAGATCGAAATGGACTTTCATGATGAGCTAAAAATGATGTTTAAATAAGACTGTAAGCAAGTTCAGAACAGGTGTGAAATGATGGATGTTACCAAAAATAGTAAAATTTTAATTCCATCTATTGAAAAATCTCATGAACTTAAGATGAATGTACCTCATACAATTTAAAGTCCTGCCTATCTAGGGAATTCATCTACACTACTAGTCTTTATATCTTCAAATTTGACTCAATCATAAGAACCTAAATTGAATGATGAAATTAGTACAAGATCTGCTAAGAAAGAGTTATACAAAATCATTAAATGGTATATTCCGTGGTATACAGACAAAATGAATGAGATTCTGATGTTGGGGCAACCAGACTAAAAACTGGAGTCATCGGGTCGTCGATGTTATACCAAGGACTTCGTGGGAGGCAACACATGGTTATCTTTATTATTTGTTTATTATTATTGTTGTTATGTTGGATTGGATAATAGTGAGATGTTGGACTTTGATTTGTGTTTGATGTGTAAGAGGGTATTGGATTAATGTTGTGAGGTAATTCCTTCGTTATGACTAGATTTGTATATAATTTTTGGTAGTAGCAGTTTGACGAGTCTGTTATGACTTAGTTCTTAATAAGAGTTGAGCATTACCTTGAATCATGTAGTGTTTGGACTTGAGACACTCCATGTAAACTCTATTACTTCCTTTATCTGACTTTGTCTTCACTAGGGTAAGGTCATGAACTTACTTAGTGAACAACATCTGGATGAACCGCACTATATTTATCAGAGTGTGTATACCTTGGACTTAGAGTAACCTTAAAATTGGCAACACATGAGGGAATTCAAGTTCATGGGTGATAATGATATAAGGTTTTATAATACACCCACATTATTCGTGTAGTTTCTTCCGTTAGAAATTGAAAGTAAGGAGGGGAAATGTGAGTAGAAGGGAGATCAAATTAAGCTCAGTTTTTGTTTGTTTATGAATCTGTGAGTTTTATGTATTGGAGTTTGTGTGTTTATGTTTGTGAGTCAAGTTGAATGAGTCATTAGAGATGAAAAAACTTATCTTGATATCTTAAACTTGTTAGCATCTAGCAATTCTTTTATAAATTTTAAAATGTGTTCCTGTTTAATCTTCAGTTTGTACCTGTTCTATTATTTAAAATTCCTATATAGTGTTATGTCAAGCATGTTTAGGCCAGATTTACTTTCTACTGCAGTGTTCTACCATGTTTTATTGGTTGATATTTTTGTAGGATGTGTAGTAAATTCTAAAAGAGTTCTTTCCCTGCCGCATATTTTTGTACTTCATTGTTACACATGTTTGAGCTTAAGTTTGGGGGGAAAGAAAAATGTTTCAAATTTAAACCTTAATTGTTTTCAAAAGTACTACACATAAATTTCTATTCTATATTTAATGATTATTTTTATGTTGAGTCATCTAAAGGATGTTAGAATTTTAAGTATAGAAATGGAGTAGGAAAACTTAATTGATATTTTTAGTGAAAAGGGTGAACCTAGAGTTAAAGATATTTATTGGAGAGCTTGGGAAAATGAATAACTATCTTTAGTAAAAAAATTTGTATTTTTGAAAAATTAAGGATTCTTAGAATTTTATTTTTAAAAATTTAAGGCTCTTTTAAAAAGTATTTTAAAAAAAAATTCATATGTTCAAGTAAAGGAATGTAATAAGTTTTAACTTTAGAAGAAAATAGTGGAATTCAAATTTATTTAAGGACTTCTCTAGATATAGTAATCCTCACATATAGAAAAAAAGAAAAAAAAGAAAAAAACAATGGATCAAAAGATCCTGAAAAAGCAAAAGAAAATGCAAAAAAAAGTGAGGAGAAGCTAGAGAAGAGGTCCTAATCAAAAATTGGTTTCACTTTAGTCTTTCTAGAGTAAGGAACTTAGAATAATCCTAAGCTTGATTTTTAAACTTATATTAGAAAAAAATATTTTTAAGAGAGTTCTTAAGTCTAGAACGTAAATTTCATAGGATCCGAAGTTTGAAAAATCTGCATAGATTTTTGAACTAGATAGGAAAACTAATTTCCAAGTTTGATGATAAATATTTTAGACCTTGGGCTAGTCTAATTCACTAGAAATTCTTCTAATTTGAACTATGAAATTTTTAGAATAAAATTTTAACATTTCTAAGGGATGACCCATTAACTCTAATCTACATAAATTATTTTAAAAATGTAGTATTACTTGAGGACAAGTAATGTTTAAGTTTGGGGGATTTTGATACGCCTAAAAATGTACTATTATTCATGCTTCATTTTATAATGATATTACACTTTAAAGATATGTTTTTTTTTGTGTTTTTGGTTGTAGGTACATCTAATTGAGGAATTTGGAGTTATTGGAGCAAAAGGAACAAAAATGGACCAAAACGGAGCAAACTAGATCAAATCATGTCGAACCGGGGCACATCAGAGCCAATGAGACCTAAAACAGACACTTAAGTACCTGCGCCCAATGCTTAAGCGCCCAAAATGGTTCTTAGGCACCACCAAACAGAGAGGGGGGCGCTTAAGCACCCAAAAATTGGCGCTTAGGCGCCGGTGACGATTTTCAACATATCTTCTAGAATATACGCCTGATTTTGACAATTTTCGAAGTGGTGCTTCTTGCATCTCTTAGGAAATTCATTTAAAATGAGAAAATTTACATTCTATAAGAATTTTGGGTGGTTATTTGGAGTTTTAAAGAGGCACTTCAGACACCATTTGGAAGATTCAATGAATATGGACAATTTTAAAGATACACTTAAACATCTCTTGGGAAATTATAAGAAAAAGCTTGGAAATGTTTTAAAATAACTCTTATACTCTTAAATTAATTGAAAGAGGAGAAAAGGACTTGGATAAGTGGAGAAGAAGGCTTGGGCGTGAGCCCCAAGCGGGGCAGCACGGTGAGAGAGAAAGAGAGAGAGTGAGAGATTTTTTATTTTTTTGCACTTTGTTCTTGGAGAAGATTGTAAGGAGATTTTTTTTGCTATACAAAGAGAGTTTGATTTCTATCAGAGATAAGTATTTTCATTGTATTTTGATTTTAATTTAGTACTTTGTTTGTATGTTTTTAAAGTCTTGTTTAATGAAAAGTTCTTGTTGTTTCTCCATGTGTAGTGAGTAGTTTTCTATACTCTTCCCTCTTGTAATAAATTAGTATGCATGTGTAGGATCTAGAATTGAGTAGAGTGAGAATATATTGTGATGATATTACTTTGTTCTTCTTTTACATGTAAACTTGATAAACTTGCATGTTAAAACCTGTTATGAGAACATGTAAGATCTGGGATAGTGTTTTCGCAATCAACTATGGTAGAATCACATGAGATTGTATGGATGAGAATGTAGTTCATATGGTTAAGTGCAAATAAATAGGAAAATAATCTTTGATGGGTGTAGAATTAGAGGACTTTAGAGTGACAGGCTAAATCCCACTAATTTGGTCTATTGTTTTAGGTTTTCATGTGAGATGTTAGCCTCTAGATGGAGGGATAAGAGGAAACTTTAGAATGAGAGCTAGTATCTTTCCTGCTTAGTCCAACTTTAGAACTATTAAAACCTTAGATTAACCAATGTTCTTTATAGCATCTCTAGTAAGGGTAAAGAATATAATTGCTCTTATTTGTCACATTCTCTCTCACAACTTGTTTCACTTAAACACATGTCACTACTTCATTGCAGAAGGAAGAGCACTTCTAAAATATTAAAAGCCCAACTTTATGATTTTCACTAAGTATTTTAATTTAGAAGTAGAAGTAGTATAATAGTGATAATTGTGGGATAAAACCAAAACCAAACTTTTATCGACCTTCCAAGCTAGGGCGTGTTATTATAAACTAGAAGTTCTCTTGAAAGTCACCATGATTAACCTCGATCTCCATGGGATCGATATTCGGGGCTTAATCAGAAAGTCATATATTACTTGATAAGAATACGTATACTTGCATAGAATCTCTAGAAATATAATTGAAATCTTACTTTGCTTGGGATCAAATTTTTAGTGTCAGTACCGGGGACTAAAATCTTCATGTAGTGGTGTCAACTTCTTAAATTCTACATATAAAAAAAGAATATCAGGATCACCAGTCTATGGGAGATATTAGAGGAGGGGAAAGTACTTAAGATGAGGCAGAATAATTGAAGAAGTTTGACTCTCTACTACTTTAAAATACTTATGTTTTTAATGTAATTGTGTGGATTTGATTTACTTAGCTTTACTTTAGAACTCTATTGACTTTGATTATGCATAGTTTTATATCAGCGTTTTGAAGGTGTGAATTGATTTTAACGTTGAATCATAATTTAGTTTTCTTTAAGAATGTGGAAGTGTGATTAGAAAAATGTATTTGAAAAGTGTATTTTCATATATAAAAGTTAATTTTGTGTTGTTTGTGAAAATGTTTGTTTGTGAATTATTCTTAGATGAAAATTTGGTTCGAAAAGACTAAATAGATGTTAGAGTAAAATTGAAAGAAAATTGAAATTTGAAAAAAAATCAAAATATGAATTTCTGGCCACTGGCTTCGACGGCGCTGGCATGGGTGCCGACAGTGCCCTCGACCCAAACTGATCAAAACACCCATAAAATTTGCAATTTGCACAGTAAAACGCCATTTTTACCCTTTGAGTCACCTTCAACCTCCGGTTTTTGAACCTAGGGCTTGCTATTGCACGGATTTGAGGTCTTTTGAAGGCAAACAAAGTTTGGATGTGGTAAGAGCTACACTTTAAACTCAAAATTTTTGATTTTCAGTAAGGATTTGTCTTACATTGCCGAGATCCAAAATTTTGAAATTTTTTTGGAAGATTTTAAGAAAATCCTTTGGTGAAGAACTCTTACTTAGTAGATTTAAGTTTTGTGTTTTTTAGAATTTTTGGGAATTTATTTAGATTTTATCAAATTTTTCATAGATTTACCATGGCACGTAGAATGAGCAAAGGAAAGAGAAAGGTAGATTTTGATGATCAAAAGTTTGCCAACTACAAGGCCAACATTTGCTTCAATAGTCTACTTACGACTAAAAAAGTGATTTTGGATCGAGGATTTAAAAATCCGAGAGGAGAAGTTACGAAATTAATCAATGTTCGGCAGTGGGTGAATTTTTCTTACTTTACTGCCGAGGCAATTATTGGTATAGTGATGGAGTTCTATGCCAATTTTAAAGTGACTTCTGAAAACTGTAAATGTTGGAGTTTACTCTAAGGAAGATTAATGATTTTTATCAATTAGAAGATTATTATAGCTGCCAGTACANGGATTTAGGGACTAAACCTAAAATTAGCCAATAATTTTCTACAACACTGAATGAGGGTAGAGAATTAAAATTCCTCCTATTTGGCACAATACATATTTAAACCATTTATCTCATCTGATTTCACCAAAAATTCATTATAGTGGGAAAAATGCTCTTTCACATTAGAAAACTTCATCACATAAATATAGTTTAATAGTTATTAATTTTAAATTATGCATTTAAATTTTGCTAGTAGATAATAATTTAGCCTTGATAGTATCTTAAACATTCAAAATTAGTGACAGTAATTTCGTTTTACTTCTATGAATTTCCTAGTTAATTTATCATTTCAAATTTAAACCTTCTTCGTGGGATCGATATTTGGGACTTAAAAAGAAAGTCTTTTATTACTTGATAACGATATGTATACTTACGTAGAATACCAACATTAAGTGTTGAACTGTATTATTCATAAAATACAACATCAAGTTTTTGGCATCATTGTAAAGCGGAGTTAACTTAATAAATTTTACACAACTATTTGTTTGTTGATCAGTAGGCAATACTTCTAGGAGAAATAAGATGCCCCTCAATTATGTATTGGAAGTTTAGATATTTGATGTGTGGGGATTAGATTTCATGGGACCATTTATACCATCATTTGGAAATTTATATATATTGATAGCAGTAAATTCTGTATCCAAATGGATAGAAGCTATTACTTTACCTCGATGTGGTGCTAAAAGTGTTGCAAAGTTTTTAATAATGAACATAGTTTTGTAGATTTAAGATGCCAAAAGTTATCATAACTGACGTGGAAAGTCATTTTTGAAATGCAATAATGGAGAATTTATTAAAGAAATATCATATCAACCAACAAATTGCTACTGCCTATCATCCTCAGACAAGTGTTTTGGCTGGATTATCTAATCGTGAAATTAATAGAATGTTGGAAAAATTTGTGAATCCAACAAAAATTGATTGGTCAATCAAACTTGATTATGCTTTGTGGACTTATAGGAATGCATGTAGAACTCTTATAGGAATGTCCNTGAGTTGATTATAGAGCATATTAGGAGAGGATTAAACCTCTCCAAACATAAAGACTTATGATTCTCATGTTGGATGGAGATCTGGATGTAGGACAAGGGATATTCCTTCTACTTCAAGTTCTTCTAGTACCCCTACTATTCAGGAACTTATAGAGCAGATGATGATCCAACAGGGAGATATCTTAAGATTAGATAATAGAATGGAAAATATGGAGGTTAGACATGCTCACAATGATGATTTGATAAGATAAAAGTTCGAATCTGATGATGCTTATGATGATGCAATTGTCAGATACATGAGGGGTGATGACTTAGTTCAGCTTCCTACTCACCCTATTTTTACTCCATATCAGCAGCAGAAATTGGATGTGGAAGAAGAAGAATAATAAGAAAAAGACAATGATTGGTGATGCTTTAGTTAGATTTCTATTTAGTTTATGTTTGGTTGTACATTATTGTTGAGAATGTTTGTTTTTAGATGTGTAACACTTTATTTTAAATTGTTGAATTGTGAACTGTAGATTTGTGAGACTATTTTTAACATTAGGAACTATTTGAGTAGTGTTATTAGTTTTTAGTACATTGTTGGATGTATTTATAGTTAACTCTTTCTCAGCAAATTTTTATATGTATTATGTGTTATTTAATGTTATAAGTCTTGTAGATTTTCATATGAGCACATTTAATATTTCAGAGTTAAATTTCAAATCAGAACCTTCAACAGGTATGTATTTTTTTTATGTATTAAATATTTTATTTCACTCTTTATTTTTCTGTTTTTCATGCAAAATCTTTTAAAAAATTAAAAATTTAAGTTTGGGGCCAAAGAAAAATTTCTTTTTTAAAGAAAAGAAACTTAATTTTATTTTTCCTCATTTAGTTATATTTTTAAAATATTTTAAAATTTAACAAGATCTTTAGTATTAGAGGGTAACTTTAGATAACTATATTTATGTTTCTAAATACATAGTAAACTTAAGTAAAAATTTTTAAATCATAAAAGNGAAGAAAATTGTTTTTTTAAAGAAAAGAAACTTAATTTTATTTTTCCTCAATTAGTTATATTTTTAAAATATTTTAAAATTTAACAAGATCTTTAGTATTAGAGGATAATTTTAGATAATTATATTTATGTTTCTAAATACATAGTAAACTTAAGTAAAAATTTTTAAATCATAAAAGTTAATTTTAGAGATTAAGATATTTGGTATGAAAGAATAATACTATGTTTTTCTATTTTAAGTAAAGGAATTTGTAATTTTGAAATATTAAAAATCTTAGGGATTCATGTAAGAAGAAAAGTTTAAGACTTTATGAAAAAACTTTACAGCTAATATAAATTTATAAAGCGAAGGAATGTGAAACGTTTTTAACTTTAAGAAGGGGATAGTGAAATTCAAATTCATTAAAGGCTATCCAGATATAGTAATCCTCACAGAAAAAAAAGAGGAAATGAAAAGAAAAGAAAAAGGATTAAAAATAATCCTGAAAAAGAAAAGAAAAAGAAAAAGAAAAAAAAGAGAAGAGAAAAGAAAAGATGTGAGGAGAAGCTTGAGAAGATGCTTAATTAAAAATTGGCTTCACTTGAATCAACTTAAAGAAGAAAGATTGGCTACATTTTCTAAACTTATATTTAAGTATTAACAAATTTATTAGTAAAGTTTCATGAAGTTCTTTTTCATATGATTATTCTAAGTAGCTTAATCTGAATAATTTGCAATTTTCCTTAAAAAAATAGAGAATCAAAAATCTAAAACTTGACTGCTAGATATTCTTATACCTTTAGTATTAACTGGAGTTATTTTAAAATTTTTCTTAGGTTATACTATTGTATTTAGTGGACTAAAATATAGANATAGAGAATCAAAAATCTAAAACTTGACTGCTAGATATTCTTATACCATTAGTATGAACTGGAGTTATTTTAAAATTTTTCTTAGGTTATACTATTGTATTTAGTGGACTAAAATATAGAAATCCAGAAGTTAAAATCTTAGTCATTAGTCATATTTTTTATGCAGTAAAAGAGTTACTTAAGGACAAGTAACATTTATGTTTGGGAGATTTTGATACACCAAAAATATATGCATTTTTAGATCAATATTTTATACTTATTTTTTGTGATATTGCACTTTAATTGAAGGTATTTTTTATGTTTTATTACAGGTTGNTATGCAGTAAGAGTTACTTAAGGACAAGTAACATTTATGTTTGGGAGATTTTGATACACCAAAAACATATGCATTTTTATACCAATATTTTATACTTATTTTTTGTGATATTGCACTTTAATTGAAGGTATTTTTTATGTTTTATTGCAGGTTANGGGATGAAATTTGGAGTAAAAAAGGGAGAATTTAAAAAATTGTTTAGCGCCGACGGCGCCAGACTGGGTACTGATGGTGCTGTTTGATAGAGAGCACAGATTTAATTAAAAGGCCACTGGTGCTGATGGCGCCAGTGTCGGTGCATGCCTTATTTCTTGAAGATTTGATGAATTTGGATGCTTTTTAAAGATTTTTTGGATGCACCTATTGGAGAATCGACTCTAGAATTTAGAGCCAAAATTGATCAGAAGAGAGGACTCCCTTCGCCCCCCTTCATCTTCATTCACTCATATTCACCATCTATCTCCCCATTTCGCTCTCTTCTTGCCACTTTGCATCATTCCACGTCATTAGTGATTTATTTTCTTTATAGTTTTAAGTTTGTGTGGTGTGTTTAACTGTGAATTATTCTCTAAGAAGTGTTGAAGAGGAAGAGAAGTGAGAGATTTCTTCTTCCTACATTTCCTAAGAGAGGCTACAAAGGGATTTACTTTGAGAAGAGTTTAAGATAAGTGTTGGTTGTTTATTATTATTGTATGAACTTTCTTTTGTATATTAAATTTGTGTTTTATTGTATCTTTCTCATGAAGTCTAAGTAGTTCCTTTATCTTTCTCCCTACTCTGAGATATGGTGAAATTAAGAGATAATTCAGATGTGTCAGTGTTAAAATTTAAAATAAATTGTGATGGTTTTTTAACTCTGCTCTTAATTTACTTTTCCATGTGGCCAATTGAATTGTTAAAATATGATGTGAAACATATGATCTGGGAAATGGATTATGAGTTCTACAACAGAGTGAGAATTACATTTAATTTCATGAATGAGTATTTCGTTCATGGAATTAAGTGCAAATAAATAGGGAAATATACTTTGTTGTGTGTAGAATTGAAGATTTTAGGGTGACAGACTAAAAATCCTCAATTTGATCTTAGTGTTTACGAGAGTTAGCCCGATATTAGTGTTTAAAAACTAAAGCGAGAGTTAGCCTTCAAGGGAAGGGAAGTGGGAGCTCTGGAGTGGGAACCAATATCCTCCTAGCTTAGCCATGGATTTAGGGACTAAACCTAAAATTAGCCAATAATTTTCTACAACACTGAATAAGGGTAGAGAATTAAAATTCTTCCTATTTGGCACAATACATATTTAAACCATTTATCTCATCTAATTTCACCAAAAATTCATTAGAGTGGGAAAGATGCTCTTTCACATTAGAAAACTTCATCACATAAATATAGTTTAATAGTTATTAATTTTAAATTATGCATTTAAATTTTGATAGTAGATAATAATTTAGCCTTGATAGTATCTTAAACATTCGAATTAGTGACAGTAATTTCGTTTTACTTCTATGAATTTCCTGGTTAATTTATCATTTCAAATTTAAACCTTCTTCGTGGGATCGATATTTGGGACTTAAAAAGAAAGTCTTTTATTACTTAATAATGATATGTATACTTACGTAGAATACCAACATTAAGTGTTGAACTGTATTATTCATAAAATACAACATCAAGTTTTTGGCATCATTGTAAAGCGGAGTTAACTTAATAAATTTTACACAACTATATGTCTATTGATCAGTAGGCAATACTTCTAGGAGAAATAAGATGCCTCTCAATTGTGTATTGGTAGTTTAGATATTTGATGTGTGGGGATTAGATTTCATGGGACCATTTATACCATCATTCGGAAATTTATAAATATTGATAGCAGTAAATTATGTATCCAAATGGATAGAAGCTATTGCTTTACCTCGATGTGATGCTAAAAGTGTTGCAAAGTTTTTAATAATGAACATATTTTATAGATTTAAGATGCCAAAAGTTATCATAACTGACGTGGAAAGTCATTTTTGAAATGCAATAATGGAGAATTTATTAAAGAAATATCATATCAACCATCAAATTGCTACTGCCTATCATCCTCAGACAAGTGTTTTGGCTAAATTATCTAATCGTGAAATTAATAGAATGTTGGAAAAATTCGTGAATCCAACAAAAATGGATTGGTCAATCAAACTTGATTATGCTTTGTGGACTTATAGGAATGCATGTAGAACTCTTATAGGAATGTCCACATATAGGCTAATATTTGGGAAAGCTTGACATTTACCAGTTAACCTTGAGCATAAAGCATACTAGGCTATTAAAGAATTTAAATATAATTTAAAGGATGTTGGTGAGTAAAGAATATTACAATTAAAAGAGCTTGAAGAGATAATGAATGAATCTTATGAGATTTCTAAGATTTATAAAGAAAGGATGAAGATGTGTCATGATCAGATGATTCCTACTAAAAATTTTGATTCAAGACAACAAGTTTTGCTATATAATGCAAGGTTAATATTATTTCCAAGAAAACTTAAGTCCATGTGGAATGGCCCATTTGTTGTGATAAAAGTTTATCCCTATAGAGTTGTGGGTATCAAAGATCTTAAAACTGAGAAAATTTTCAAAGAGAATGGTCAGAGACTGAAACCCTATTTATTAGGGGGATCAACTTAAATTAAATGATCTTATGTTGTTGGGTCAACCATAATAAGAACTAGTTACATCGGGCTGACGACGTTAAACCAAACGCTTTGTGGGAGGCAACTCATAGTTATTAGCATGTTTCTATTTTGAATGTTACGTTGTTGTGTTTGCTTAAAAAAATTGTCATAGTATTTTGAAGATATAATGGTTTAGTAATGATTCTAAAACCTTAATTGATGACTTAGATGTGTTAGAATGAGTATTTGGACGTTAAGCAGGCTTATGCTAAATTAAGCACCGGCGCTTAAGCGCCAACATTCGGTGCTTAAGCGCGACAATTGACTAAACGTGCTAAATTATGTTTCTAGAAGAATTAAATGTAGTTTAGTGGGTTTAAACGTGGGTTAGTGGTTTGGTAACGTGTGTCGTGGGTGTAGGCTTGGTCCAAAGCCTATAAATAGTATGGTATGAAGAGAATTATCACCCCACTTCAATTTCATCCTAAATTTTAAGTGAAGAGTGAGAGATCTTGGAAGAATGTCTTCTTGGGAGATTGATATGAAGAAGAAAAAAGAATACTTGAAGAAAAATTTCATTACTCAAAGTGCGCAAGAGTTATACAATGGTTTCCTAGCCCTTAGTATAGAAGGAATAGCGGAGAAGATTGCAAAGATTGAGGTTGATGTGGCTTCAATTGAAATGAAGGTGATTGAGACCAACAAACATTTGGAGCATATTGGATGGCAACTTAAGATGCAATTTAGCCATAGAAGTTTTATAGAAGAAGCAAACAAAGTTATGTATTTTAAAAATAAATGGATTGAGGAAGACTCAACTAGAGTTCTTCACCACTGTCCATTCTATCAGATTTATATTCTAAATAACCCAAGGGAAACCAATGAAAGGTCTGAATTTATTCCACTAGAGGAGAATGGAATTAAGTTCTAGAGTCTATTTGTTTGTTTGATGCTAGTGTTTGTTTGTTTTAGGGATCTTGATGTTAGTGTTAAGTTTTTTTTTATGTATTTTTAATGTTGAGTTTGTTTAATAATTGAAGTATGTGTTTAAAAATTATCTCTTCCAAGACTCTTTGGAATTAGAAATTATGTATCACAAGTGTTTTTATTTGTTTGTGAGTTAATATAAGTATTTTTTTGTGTGTAAAATTTTTTGTTAATTTGTGTTGAATCAAATTTCTGAAAATTAATGTATTTTGAGAAAGAGGAGAGTTGAAGGGGAAGAAAATAGTTATTAAGATTTATAAGACCATTTAAAGTTGGTTGAATTAGGTTAGATGTGCATTTCACTTTAAAATCAAAAATATCAAAAATTTGTGCACTGGAGCCTAAGCACCAAAACCCCACGCTTAAGCACTGGACTACCCAAGAGGTTGGAGCCTAAGCACCGAACCAATTGTGCTTATGCTCTGGTTCACTTAAATTGGTTTGTGAACGGTTAAAAGTAAAAATTTGAGCTGAAAAATGCCATTTTTTCTCGACTGTCATCTTCTTCTTTGTAATTTCGTGATTTTGGGACCTAGGGCTCCTTCTAGAGTGAAAATTTCTTGGTGGAATCAAGCCAAATTTGCTAGATTCCATCTTCTTAATGTAAGAGCTTCACTTCTATGTAAAAATCTTTTTTTTTTCACCATGTATTTTGACTACATTGGGGATTTCACCAAAAATCACTATTCATGGTGAAAATTTGAGAAAAATTTATAGATTTCACCAAAAATAACTATTCATGGAGAAAATTTGAGAAAACTCTATGGAAAATACATATAATTGATAGTTCAAGATTTTAGAAGTTAATTTTAGTGAATTAGACTTGAGATTATGATTTATTGTGAATTTTATGTAATTTTTAGAAATGGCTCCAAGAATGAAGAGGAGCAAGGGGAAGTCCCACTTTAATTCTAATAAGTTTGTTAGTTCGAAAGCTCAAGACAGATATACTGAAGCGCTGCAATCAAGAAAATTGATTCATGAGTGATGTTTCAAAAATCCTGGTGGAGCAGTGGAAGATTTAATAGTTCACCGACAGTGGGAATAATTTTGTTGTTTTTCTGTTGTAGATGCAATTTCTGGGGTTTGGGAGTTCTATGATAATCTCCTTGAAGCTGAGGAAGATCAAGTTATGGTCCAAGGAAAATCAGTAGCTTTTTACCCTGAGGTAATAAATATTTTTTATCAGTTGCCCCTTAGTATATTGTGTTTTATTCAAATTATAATTTGACTTAGGAGGAGTTAGATGAGATTACATCATCATTGACTGCAGAAAGAGACTTATGGAAAAGAACAAATGTAAGGAGAGTAAATTTCCCTGCGTCAAAGCTAGATGCTATGTCAAAAGCGTGGCACTATTTTATTTCAGCTCGTCTGGTCCCTACAAATCACCTTAGTGGAGNGTGCTAAATTAAGCACCGGCGCTTAAGCGCCAACATTCGGTGCATAAGCACGGCAATTGACTAAACGTGCTAAATTATGTTTCTAGAAGAATTAAATGTAGTTTAGTGGGTTTAAACGTGGGTTANATGCTAAATTAAGCACCGGCGCTTAAGCGCCAACATTCGGTGCTTAAGCGCGACAATTGACTAAACGTGCTAAATTATGTTTCTAGAAGAATTAAATGTAGTTTAGTGGGTTTAAACGTGGGTTAGTGGTTTGGTAACGTGTGTCGTGGGTGTAGGCTTGGTCCAAAGCCTATAAATAGTATGGTATGAAGAGAATTATCACCCCACTTCAATTTCATCCTAAATTTTAAGTGAAGAGTGAGAGATCTTGGAAGAATGTCTTCTTGGGAGATTGATATGAAGAAGAAAAAAGAATACTTGAAGAAAAATTTCATTACTCAAAGTGCGCAAGAGTTATACAATGGTTTCCTAGCCCTTAGTATAGAAGGAATAGCGGAGAAGATTGCAAAGATTGAGGTTGATGTGGCTTCAATTGAAATGAAGGTGATTGAGACCAACAAACATTTGGAGCATATTGGATGGCAACTTAAGATGCAATTTAGCCATAGAAGTTTTATAGAAGAAGCAAACAAAGTTATGTATTTTAAAAATAAATGGATTGAGGAAGACTCAACTAGAGTTCTTCACCACTGTCCATTCTATCAGATTTATATTCTAAATAACCCAAGGGAAACCAATGAAAGGTCTGAATTTATTCCACTAGAGGAGAATGGAATTAAGTTCTAGAGTCTATTTGTTTGTTTGATGCTAGTGTTTGTTTGTTTTAGGGATCTTGATGTTAGTGTTAAGTTTTTTTTTATGTATTTTTAATGTTGAGTTTNGAAGAAAAATTTCATTACTCAAAGTGCGCAAGAGTTATACAACGGTTTCCTAGCCCTTAGTATAGAAGGAATAGCGGAGAAGATTGCAAAGATTGAGGTTCATGTGGCTTCAATTGAAATGAAGGTGATTGAGACCAAAAAACATTTGGAGCATATTGGATGGCAACTTAAGATGCAATTTAGCCATAGAAGTTTTATAGAAGAAGCAAACAAAGTTATGTATTTTAAAAATAAATGGATTGAGGAAGACTCAACTAGAGTTCTTCACCACTGTCCATTCTATCAAATTTATATTCTAAATAACCCAAGGGAAACCAATGAAAGGTCAGAATTTATTCCACTAGAGGAGAATGGAATTAAGTTCTAGAGTGTATTTGTTTGTTTGATGTTAGTGTTTGTTTGTTTTAGGGATCTTGATGTTAGTGTTAAGTTTTTTTTTATGTATTTTTAATGTTGAGTTTGTTTAATAATTGAAGTATGTGTTTAAAAATTATCTCTTCCAAGACTCTTTGGAATTAGAAATTATGTATCACAAGTGTTTTTATTTGTTTGTGAGTTAATATAAGTATTTTTTTGTGTGTAAAATTTTTTGTTAATTTGTGTTGAATCAAATTTCTGAAAATTAATGTATTTTGAGAAAGAGGAGAGTTGAAGGGGAAGAAAATAGTTATTAAGATTTATAAGACCATTTAAAGTTGGTTGAATTAGGTTAGATGTGCATTTCACTTTAAAATAAAAAATATCAAAAATTTGTGCACTAGAGCCTAAGCACCAAAACCCCACGCTTAAGCGCTGGACTACTCAAGAGGTTGGAGCCTAAGCACCGAACCAGTTGTGCTTATGCTCCGGTTCACTTAAATCGGTTTGCAAATGGTTAAAAGTAAAAATTTGAGCCGAAAATGCCATTTTTTCTCGACTGTCATCTTCTTCTTTGTGATTTCATGATTTTGGGACCTAGGGCTCCTTCTAGAGTGAAAATTTCTTGGTGGAATCAAGCCAAATTTGCTAGATTCCATCTTCTTAATGTAAGAGCTTCACTTCTATGTAAGAATTTTTTATTTTCACCATGTATTTTGAGTACATTGGGGATTTCACCAAAAATCACTATTCATGGTGAAATATTGAGAAAGATTTATAGATTTCACTAAAAATAACTATTCATGGAGAAAATTTGAGAAAACTCTATGAAAAATACATATAATTGATAGTTCAAGATTTTAGAAGTTAATTTTAGTGAATTAGACTTGAGACTATGATTTATTGTGAATTTATTGTGATTTTTAGAAATGTCCCCAAGAATGAAGAGGAGCAAGGGGAAGTCCCACCTTAATTCTAATAAGTTTGTTAGTTCGAAAGCTCAAGACAGATATACTGAAGCGTTGCAATCAAGAAAATTGATTCATGAGTGATGTTTCAAAAATCCTGGTGGAGCGGTGGAAGATTTAACAGTTCACCGACAGTGGGAATAATTTTGTTGTTTTTCTGTTGTAGCTGCAATTTCTGGGGTTTGGGAGTTCTATGATAATCTCCTTGAAGTTGAGGAAGATCAAGTTATGGTCCAAGGAAAATTAGTAGCTTTTTACCCTGAGGTAATAAATTTGTTTTATCAGTTGCCCCTTAGTATATTGTGTTTTATTCAAATTATAATTCGACTGAGGAGGAGCTAGATGAGATTACATCATCATTGACTACAGAAAGAGACTTATGGAAAATAACAAATGTAAGG
Organism: Phalaenopsis hybrid cultivar; assembly: GCA_002079205.1. Classification (NCBI taxonomy): domain Eukaryota; kingdom Viridiplantae; phylum Streptophyta; class Magnoliopsida; order Asparagales; family Orchidaceae; genus Phalaenopsis; species Phalaenopsis hybrid cultivar. The sequence goes on from JXCR01118922.1 coordinate 21,386, forward strand.
AGAGTAAATTTCCCTGCGTCAAAGTTAGATGCTATGTCAAAAGCGTGGCACTATTTTATTTCAGCTCGTCTGGTCCCTACAAATCACCTTAGTGGAGTTACAAGAGATAGAGCCACTCTGAACTATTGTATTCAGCAGTTAAAGCCTATTAATATTGGATCCTTGATCTATCAGGCGATCACTAGTTCTGCTAGAGCTGCCATTACTACAGGTTTGGGATTCACATCCCTAATCTTTTCCTTATGTGAGCAAGCTGGTGTTAGATTTGATAGTTAGGAGGAGATTTTGTAGCCTCTAAAGCCTATCNCAATATTGGATCCTTGATCTATCAGGCGATCACTAGTTCTGCTAGAGCTGCCATTATTACAGGTTTGGGATTCACATCCTTAATCTTTTCCTTTTGTGAGCAAGCTGGTGTTAGATTTGATAGTTAGGAGGAGATTTTGTAGCCTCTAAAGCCTATCATGAGCGTTAATGTGAAATCTTATTCTGAACATTCTATATTTTGATGGAAAGGAGGATTTTCAAGAAGTTTAGGTGCTTCTACTTCTCGTGCTTCTAGTTCACGTGCATCTACATTGCAAGGTGAGTCTACTAGTTCTGATTTATAATACACCAAAAATATATGCATTTTTAGACCCATATTTTATACTCATTTTTTATGATATTGAACTTTAATGATAGATATTTTTAATTTTTTCTTGCAGGTTGTTGAATTTTAGGACTTGGAGCAAAAATGAAGCAAAAAAGATGAAATTTAGAGCAAAAATAGAGAAGTTAAAATTTTGTTCAGCACCGACGGTGCCAGACTGGGCACCGACGACGCCATTTGACAGAGAAGGCGGAATTAAATTATGGACCACTAGCGCCAACGGTTCCAGAATGGGCGTCGACGGCACTAGTGTCGGTTCAAACCCCGTTTCTAGAAGATTCAACTAATTTGGACGCTTTTTGAAAAGTTTTTGGATGCACCTATTGGAGAACCGACTCTAGGTTCTATTTGGGGCCAAAATTGATTAGGAATGCGCTCCTTTTTGCCATTCCCCACCACCATTTATTCTCTTACACCATACACTTTCCCTCCTCATTCCACTACCATTTTTGAGTCTATTAGTGATTTTTCTTTAAAAATTTAGATTTTTTGTGTTGAGATTAAGTGTGAATCTTTCTGTAAGAGTGTTGGAGAAGGAGAAAAGTGATAGATTTCTTCTTGATACATTTCTTAGGAAAGGCTACACGAGATTTGCTTTGAGAAAGAGTTTCAGATAAGTGTTGTTTGTTTGTTATTGTTGTATGAACTTTCTTTTATATATAAAATTTGTGTTTTGTTGTATCTTTCTCATGATTGCAGTTTTCTTTATCTTTCTTTCTACTCTGAGATATGGTGAAATGAAGAGATAATATGGATGTGCCAATATTTTTCTTTATCTTTTTCCTTACTTTGAGATATGGTGAAATGAAGAGATAATATGGATGTGCGAATATTAAAATATAAAATAAATTGTGATGATTTTTCAACTCCAAACTTAATTTACTTTTCGATCTGGCCATTTAAATTATTAAAATTTATTGTGAAACATATGATCCGGGAAATGAAGTATGAGTTCTACAAAAAGTGAGGATCACATTTGATTCCATGAAGGAGGATTTCATTCATGGAATTAAGTGCAAATAAATAAGAAAATATATATTATTGGGTGTAGAATTAGAGATTTTAGGGTGACAGACTAAAATCCCCAATTCAGTCTTAGTGTTTAAGAACTAAAGAGANAGAGATTTTAGGGTGACAGACTAAAATCCCCGATTCAGTCTTCGTGTTTAAGAACTAAAGAGAGAGTTAGCCTTCAAGTGAAGGGAAGTGGGAACTATTAAGTGGGAGCCAGTATTGTCCTAGCCTAGCCACAGATTTAGGGACTAAACCTAGGATTAGCCAATGATTTTCTATAACATTGTATCAGGATAGAGAATTAAAACTGCTCCTATTTGGTACAATAAATATTAAAACCATTTATCTCATCTCATTTTACCTAAAATATCAGAGTAGGGAGAAAGATAAAGGAAACTACTCAGACTTCATGTGAAAGATACAACAAAACACAAATTTTATATATAAAATAAATTTGTTAGATAACATCAATTATACTACGGATAAGGTACTAAATTTGGAGAATTATGTAGATCATATGGATGGTTAAATAAAGAGAGGGTGACTATCATGAAAAATTTCACACATCTTTGGAAAACCTTATTAAACCAAAGTGTAGTTTTTTTCCTTCATATCCACAATACCCTTCATATGAGCCTACTACGTTTTTGGGACAGCAATGATGATGATGAGGAGGAAGAGGAGGATTGATTTTCTTTGTTTAATTTTTAAGTTGTGAACTTTATATGTTGTACTTATGTTGAACTGCTACTATATTATGTGGTGTACTTGTTTAGACTGCTATTATTGTGTGTTAGAGACTATTGTTATGAATTTGTTCTGTTTTGTTAGTATACTTTTTTTGTGGTAGTAATTATGTAAATTGTGTTGTCTAGTATATTTTGTTAGTTTGTGTGTAACTTATTCCAGAATATTAGGAAGGGTTAGAATATTACTAACTTTTACTTAAAGAACTTCATGTTTAAAATTTTAATTTACTATCAGATATTTTCCTTATGTTGCAGTTGTGAACTTATGTTAGTGTGTTTGTTTGTTTTTATGTTATCCTCAATTGCATAAAATTCTAATGAATCTCATATATGATAAGATAAGTTAGGTTAAAATTTGATCAATTAATTTTTACTCCTGTTTTTAATTTTTGTACTTGTATATTTAGGGTATGAAAGTTNTAATTGCATAAAATTCTAATGAATCTCATATATGATGTGATAAGTTAGGTTAAAATTTGATCAATAAATTTTTACTCCTGTTTTTAATTTTTGTACTTTTATATTTAGGGTATGAAAGTTCTGAAAGCATGTTATTTTTTAGTTTTCATTCCTGCCTCTATATAAATATGATGCTAAAATGTCTTATCTTATTAAAAACTTAAGTTGGGGGGGGGGGATGAAAAATAATTTTCAAAACTTGAATTTTATTTATTTTCAAATGTGCTACAAATAAATTTTATTTTGATTTGAAAAAAATGATTATGTATATGAAGTTATATTAGACAAATAAACTATTGAACGTAAAAAGGAGTAAANGAAAGTTCTGTAAGCATGTTATTTTTTAGTTTTCATTCCTGCCTCTATATAAATATGATGCTAAAATGTCTTATCTTATTAAAAACTTAACTTTGGGGGGGGGGATGAAAAATAATTTCAAAACTTGAATTTTATTTATTCTCAAATGTGCTACAAATAAATTTTATTTCGATTTGAAAAAAATGATTATGTATATGAAGTTATATTAGACAAATAAACTATTGAACGTAAAAAGGAGTAAAAAAATTTAAGTGAAACCTACAGTAATGAAGAAAAACTTGAAGTTAAAATTTTTTTTGTAGAAATGATAAATATTGTGTAACTATCTTTAGTAGGAGAAACTTTATTTTTGAAAAATATAGAAAGGTTAGACTTTTATTTTTCAATACTTAAATTTCTTTTTTCAAAGATAATTTTCAAAATTATTCTTATATTTTCAAGAAAAACATTTATATCAAACCTTTGCTTTAGGAAAGGAGGAGTGGAATTCAAAATCATTAAAGGCCTATCCAGATGTAGTAATCCTCACCTTAAAAAAATAGAAATAGAAAAAATAAAAATAAAAAGAAAAAGAAAAAGAAATAAGAAAGAAAAAAGGAAAAATAAAGTTGAAAACGGGTGGAAAAGCTTGAGGATTAGTGCCTGTCAATAATTGTTTCACATGTGATCTTTTTAAAATATAAGACTTGAGAAACTCTTAAGCTTAGGGATATAATANATAGAAATAGAAAAATAAAAAGAAAAAGAAAAAGAAAAAGAAATAAGAAAGAAAAAAGGAAAAATAGAGTTGAAAAAGGGTAGAAAAGCTTGAGGATTAGTGCCTGATCAATAATTGTTTCACATGTGATCTTTTTAAAATATAAGACTTGAGAAACTCTTAAGCTTAGGGATATAATATAATAATATAATTATTCTTAATAAAAATTATTAAGTGGAGAAGATAGAATGCCTAAACTCTATATTTGGAGAATTCACAAGTATTTATCAACTAGGTAGGAACTCATATTTTCAGACTTCTTTACATTAAAGATTTCTAAACTCCAAGTTGGTCTCATTTACTAATGTTTTTTTTTAAATGGATTACTATATTTCCAAATCAAAATTTTAGAATATCTTAAGGAAACTCATTAATATAATCTACTTTTTTTGGTTTTAAAAGATTGGAGTGTCACTTGAGGACAAGTTAAATTTTAATTTTGAGGGATTTTGACACATCTAAAATATATAGCATTTATGTACAAATTTTTATACCTATTTTTGAGGATATTGCACTTTAGTGGAAGGTATTTGTGTGTTTTTCTTTCAGGTACTATCAAATGGATGAAAAATAGTGAAAGGAGTGAATAGGATCAAAATTGGAGCAAAAATCAAGGTGTGCAAAAGAACTGTGGTGCCTAAGCGCCCAAGATTGGCGCTTAAGCGCCATGATAACAGAGAAAGCCATGTCTAAGTGCCACATACCTCATGCTTAAGCTTTAGCGGTAGTTACTTGATGACTCAATGAATTTGGATGAATTTTTGAAGGGGTGTTTGAAGCAACTCTTGTTGAAAATGTGGGATATGGTAAATGCACACAAAAATACATTCAAATTCCTTTTGAAAGGAGGCAAATCTTGGAAGATTCANTCATGCCTAAGTGCCACATACCTCGTGCTTAAGCTTTAGAGGTAGTTACTTGATGACTCAATGAATTTGGATGAATTTTTGAAGGAGCGTTTTAAGCAACTCTTGTTGAAAACGTGGGATATGGTAAATGCACACAAAAATACATTCAAATTCCTTTTGAAAGGAGGCAAATCTTGGAAGATTCATTGAATGTGGACACATTTTGATGTGACACTAGAGCACATTTTGGAAAATTATAAAAGAGGACTTGGATTGAATTGAAGAAGCTCCCCTCTAAGGAGTCTCAATTAACTGTTGATGCCTCTCTCTCATAGATTAATTTGGATACTTTTGGAGAGAAGAAAAGGAGGAGTTATAGTGTGTTAGTAGAGAGTATTGTAAGTGAAAGGAAGAGAAGAGATTCAAAGGAATTTCAAGAGTTTGGTAGAGAGAAGTTTGAAATAAGTTTTTATCCTTGTGACTACATTTGGTTTTAATTTAGACTTCTTGTGTGTTTACATGATTTCTACTTTTAAACTTAAGTGTGGTTGTGTTTTCTCCATGAATTCTGGTATTTTTCTATATATTTTCCTTTAAAATGATAAGTGACTAAGTGTTGGATGGATGTTGTGAGAAGTAATTGTCTTTAATGTTGGAATAAGTTATGATAACCTTAAATCTTGTACTTCATTTAATTCTTAATTTGGCCAATTAAAATGTTAATATTTGTTATGAGAACATGTAAGATTCGAGATGGTATTATCTCAGTCAACAAATGTTAAGAATCACATGAAATTGTATGGATGAGAAAGTAATTCATATGGTTGAGTGCAAATAAATAGGGAAATAAACTTTGAAGGTTGTATAGTTAGAGGACCTTAGAGTGACACACTAAATCCCCCAATGAAATTTATTATTTTAGGTTTTGATACAAGATGTTAGATCCCAGGTGGAGGGAGAAGAGGGAACTTTTAAGTGAGAGCTAGTAGCTTCCCTACCTAGCATGTCTTCAAGTCTATTTAAACTTTAAATTAACCAATGTTCTTTATAGCATCTTTAGTAAGGGTAAAGAATAATATTGATTCTATTTGACACAACACAACTCGAATACTTTCACAACAAAATTTCTATACTTGTTATTAATTCATGATAAAGAAAAAGATATTTTATTTATATTGCCTTCATCTTACAAATATCTAGTTAAATTTAGTTAGTTGTTTACTTTTAATTTTCAATTATATAAAATTACCAAAAAGATTCGAACTTTCATTTTTATTTTAGAATCTATAGTTTCGGTAAGAATATTTTTCAAAGTAGAGTTTGTTATCTAATTCCTTATTAATAGACTGAAATTCGATATTCGGGGCTTAATCAAAAAGTCCTATATTACTTGATAACGATATGTATACTTATGAATTATCTCAATATTTAAATATAATATTTGAACTTTTATTTGCTTCAGAGTCAAGTTTTTTGCTACCATTGTAAAGTAAGAAATTTTGAGAATATATACACATACTTCTTAGTATTTTCATAAAAGATCTGATTCAGATAACAAAAAATCTTCGTTAGGTAAATAAACAGAGGAAAATATGTTGAGATTTTCATACCTATTTTATACTGTTTTAGATGATATTACACTTTAAAGAAAGGTATTTTTGATGTTTTGTTGCAGGAATGATGAATTAGGGTCATTGGAGTAAAAAGATGCAAAAAGGAGCGAATTTGGAGCGAAAATGACCAAAATGTGCAGAATTGAACTATGGCGCTGACGGCGCCATCCCCGCCGACGACGAGATTTTCCCGATACTCCAAAATTAATTCATTATGAAGGTCCGCCGATGATGCCCTCGAGGCTACCGACGACGAGGTCGGCAGTTATGCCCAATCAGGCTTTGGATAAGGCCAAATTTTGAAGGGATGCTTAGGAAACTCTTGGGAAAGCTCATCCACAACTTTAAAAGAAGATTTTGGCTGAAAATTAAAAAGGTCCTGGATGTTAGAAAGGTCCTGGAGGTTAGAGAGGCTCCATTAGTTTATAGAGAATTTACTAGAGTGTCAAAATTGTGAGGAATTCTTCGAGAGATTGTAAGAGTGGAGGGAAAGTGTGAGATTTCTTCCTCCTTGCTACTTTGAAGAGGAATTTTGTGTGCTGTAAAGAAAGGAAGAGATTCAGACGAACTTCAAGGAGTGTTCTTGGGGAGAAATTATAGATAAGTTATTTACTTGTTGTAGTTTGTATGGCTTTGATTTTATATATGAATTCCGAGTTTTATTGTGTTTTCCTCATGAGATCTGAGTAGTTTTCTCTGTCTTTCTCCTTGTCTCAAGATTGATGAAATGGTGATTTGAATTGGTGAAGCCAGGAAAATGTTTAAGAAATTGTGATGATCTTTTCAAAATGGTGATTTGAATTGGTGAAGCTATGAAAATGTTTAAGAAATTGTGATGATCTTTTCACATCTTAATTTACTTTCAATCTGGTCAATTGATTTGTTAAAATATGTTGAGTTTTACAATTAAAGTTAAGATTACATCCAAGATTCAGGGAGGTCAAAGCCCTTGGAAGTTGGGTGCAAATAAATAGGAAAATAATATTATCGGGCGTAGATTTGGAGATTTTAGAGTGACAGACAAAAATCCTCAGTTCGGTCCTATCGTTTAGGTGCTGAAGTGTAGATGTTAGCTCTCAGGCTAGGGGAATGTGGGAGCTCTGAAGTGAGAGCTGGTATCCTCCCAGCCTAGCCGCAGATTCAGTAAACAAATGTGGGATTAGTCAATGTTCTTTATGCCTGGACCAAAGGGTAAAGAATAGATATGCTTCTATTTGGCACAATAAAATTTAAACTAATTCACTTTATCCATTCACTATAATTTCTTGACCAGGAGAAGGATGCTTTCTTATATATAGAATATCACATTTAAACCTTCATTAGTATCATTAATTATTTAATAGTTATTAAAATTACATATTTATTTTAATTACCTATTAGTGACAGATAAGCAAATTGAACTTCGTTGTTGTGATTAAATTATTACTTTTTTCTAAAATCTTAGTTCATAGTTCTAAACCACTCCCTATGGGATTGATATCTAGGACTCCATTAGAGCCCTATATTTCTTGAGCGATACAAATACTTGCATTGATAAGTGTGACTTTACAATTATTGAATATTTATTACGTCCATATTTATCTTTTTTTAAGCATATATAAAGTCGCCGGTCAAGTTTTTGGCGCCGTTGCCGGGGAGTGAGTGAGGCGCGGTCAAGTTTTTGGTGTCGTTGCTAGGGATTTAAATCTTCTAATAGCGCTATAAAATTCTTATATTTGTCGGTATATAAAAAAGTCGCTGTCAATTTTTTGGTGCCGTTGTCGGGGAGTGAGTGATTAAAATCACCATTTGAGTAATATACAAATTAGGATTATTAGAAATTTTTTACTTGAATTGCAACTTATTTTTATATTTAGTTAATTATTTTACTGTGCGCTGATTTCAATTTGTATGCATAAATTTGGACATGAAAATCTTATACCTTATGATTCGGAATTAGAACGCACTGTTAGAAGGATTAGAAGATTAAGAAGAGAACCTATAAATTTTGATACAATGGAAAACAACATAAACAATCAAGGAATAGAGAATGAACACCAACCTATACCTCTACGAGATTATGCAAATCCTACAGTAGATGAAATTCACTTATCTATCCAAAATTCTGATGTAGCTGCTAATTCATTTGAGCTTAAACTTGCTATTATCTAAATGGTACAAAATAATCAATTCGGAGGTACACCAAATGAAGATCCTAATTTACACATCGCATAATTCACTTATCAATCCAAAATCCTGATGTAGCTGCTAATTCATTTGAGCTTAAACCTGCTATTATCCAAATGGGTACAAACAATCACGGAGGTACAGGATCCTAACTTACACCTCGCTAGTTTTTTAGAACTATGTGCTACTTTTAAATATGACAGAGTCTGAACTTACACCTCGCTAGTTTTTTAGAACTGTGTGCTACTTTTAAATATGACAGAGTTTCGAATGATTTTGTTAGACTTAGACTTTTTCCTTTTTCACTGAGGGATGAGGCTAAGATGTGGTTAAATTTGTTAGCACCAGGATCTATTAAAACTTGGGGAGAAATTTCACAGAAATTTCTATCAAAATATTTCCCTCCATCCAAAACTACTAAACTTAGAAATGACATAACATTGTNCAGGGGAATTTGTCGGCCAATACATTGGTTTCACAGATCAAACGGATGTCANTATATTGAATATCACATTTAAACCTTCATTAGTATCATTAATTATTTAATAGTTATTAAAATTACATATTTATTTCAATTACCTATTAGTGACAGATAAGCAAATTGAACTTCATTGTTGCGATTAAAGTATTGCTTTTCTAAAATCTTAGTTCGTAGTTCTAATCTTACTCCCTGTGATTAAATTATTGTTTTTTTCTAAAATCTTAATTCATAGTTCTAAACCATTCCCTATGGGATCGATATCTAGGACTCCATTAGAGCCCTATATTACTTGAGCGATACATATACTTGCATAATTTGACTTTAACATTATTGAATATTATATCTATACATCTTTATAATCATATATATATATATATGATTTTGCAAAATTATTGAATATTTATTACGTCCATATTTATCTTATATTTTTAAGCATATATAAAGGCGCGGTCAAGTTTTTGGTGTCGTTGCTAGGGATTTAATTCTTCTAAGAGCGCTGTCAAATTCTTGTATTTGTTGGTATATAAAAAAGTCGCTGTCAATTTTTTGGTGTCGTTGCCAAGGAGTAAGTGATTAAAATCACCATTTGAGTAATAGACAAATTAGGATTATTAGAAACTTTTTACTTGAATTGCAACTTATTTTTATATTTAGTTAATTATTTTACTGTGCGCTAATTTCAATTTGTATGCATAAATTTGGACATGAAAATCTTATACCCTATGATTCGGAATTAGAACGCACTGTTAGAAAGATTAGAAGATTAAGAAGAGAACCTAGAAATTTTTATAAAATGGAAAACAACATGAACAATCAAGGAATAGAGAATGAACACCAACCTACACCTCTACGAGATTATGCAAATCCTACAATAGATGAAATTCACTTATCTATCCAAAATTTTGATGTAGCTACTGATTCATTTGAGCTTAAACCAGATATTATCCAAATGGTACAAAACAATCAATTCGGAGGTACACCAAATTAGGATCCTAACTTACACCTCGCTAGTTTTTTAGAACTATGTGCTACTTTTAAATATGACAGAGTCTCAAATGNCAAAACTAATAAACTTAGAAATGACATAACATCATTCTGTCAGATTGATGGAGAGTCAATATATGAAGCTTGATTTAAAGATCTTCTTAGGAAGTCCTCATCATTCGTTACCAGATTGTTAATAATTTAAACTTTTTATAATGGATTAGTAGATCTCTTAGATCGATTATAGATGCTGCGGCTCGTGGTTCTTTAATGTCAAAACCTTTTGATACCCTCATCATTCGTTACCAGACTGGTTAATAATTCAAACCTTTTATAATGGATTAGTGGGATTCTTTGATGATAGATGCTGCGGCTGATGGTTCTTTAATATCAAAACCTTTTGATGAGGCTTATTCATTAATAGAAGAGAAATTATAGATGTTGTGGCTGGTGGTTCATTAATGTCAAAACCTTTTGATGAGGCTTGTTCATTAATAGAAGAGATAGCTACCAACAATTTTTAATGGCCATATGAATGGGTAAATGCTAAAAAAGTAGCTAGTATCCATGATTCTGATACAATATCTATGTTAGCTTTACAGATTGCTGCAATATCAAAGAAATTAGATCATTATGGGATGAATTATTCTCCAACACCTCCTATGATGGAAGA
>JXCR01118922.1:63207-94685 GCA_002079205.1 Phalaenopsis hybrid cultivar
AGGAGATGTGTACCTTATGAAGAAACTAAACTGATCATTCAAAAATGTCATGATTCTGAATTTGGAGGACATTTTGGGAGCGATAAAACTGCTTATAAAATTTTACAAGCTGGATTTTATTGGCCTACTATATTTAGAGATGTTTATAGATAGATAAAAACTTGTGATCGATGTCAATGAGTAGGCAATACATCTAGAAGAAATGAAATACCTCTAAATTTCATATTGGAAGTTGAGATCTTTGATGTTTAGGGATTAGATATTTATGGGACCATTTATTCCTTCATTTGGGAACTTATATATATTAATTGTAGTAGACTACATCTCTAAGTGGATTGAAGTACAAGCTTTACCTCGCTGTGAAGCTAAAAGTGTTTCAAGATTTTTAATGAAAAATATTTTCATTAGATTCGAAATGCCTAGGATGATTAATACTGACAAAGGATCTCATTTTAGGAATAAATATATTCAGAGATTGGAAGAAAAATTTAATATTATTCATTGAATCTCTATTAATTATCACCCTCAACCAGTGGATTAGCTGAAGTTTCTAATAGAGAGATTAAACAAATACTTGAAAAGACTGTAACTCAAGTAGAATAGATTGGTCCACTAGATTAGATACTGCATTATGGGCTTACAGGACTGCTTATAAAACTCTTATTGGAATGACTCCTTACAGACTGAATTTTGGAAAAACTCCTCACTTACCAGTAGAATTGGAGCATAAAGCATATTGGGCGATTAAAGAATTCAATTATAATTTAAAAGATGNTTAATCCGTAAAGGAGATTGAATCCTATTATGAAAGAAGTTGTAAGGAAAGAAATTTTAAAGAGGTTAGATGCTGGAATTATCTACGCTATTTCAGATAGTGCATGGGTTAGTCCAAATCATTATGTTCCTAAGAAAGGAGGAGTAACTGTAACTAAAAATGAACATAATGATTTAATACCTACTAGACAAGTTACAGGGTGACGAATATGCATTGATTATAGAAAATTAAACCTTGCTACTAGAAAAGATCATTTTCCATTACCCTTTCTAGATCAAATGCTGGATAGACTAACTGGGCATAGATACTTTTGTTTTCTTGATGGATATACTGGTTATCACCAAATTCAAATATCTCCTGAGGATCAAGAGAAAACAACGTTTACTAGTCCTTATGATACTTTTGCTTTTAGAAGAATGCCCTTTGGTTTATGTAGTGCCCCTGCTATATTTCAAAGATGTATGATGACAATTTTTTGTGATTTAGTTGAAAAATGGATTGAAGTATTCATGGATGACTCTTTAGTGTTTGGAACTTCATTTGACTCATGCTTATAACATTTATCCAAAGTTTTTAAGCGCTGTGAATAAACAAATTTAGTCCTTAACTGGGAAAAATGCCAATTTATGATAGTAGGAGGAATTGTATTAGGACATCAAATATCACAAAATAGTATGGAAGTAGATCATGCTAAAATTTAAGTGATCGTTAATTTACCTTATCCAACAAAAGTAAGGGAAATTAGGAGTTTTTTATGATATGCTGTATTCTGCGGATGATATATTAAAGACTTTTCAAAGATTATTAAGCCTTTATGCCATTTACTGGAGAAAGATGGAATTTTAAATTTTGATGAGGAATGCCTAAAAGCTTTTGAGTTATTAAAAGAAAAGCTAAACACTGCATCAATTATAGTTTCATCAAACTGGGAAAAACTTTTTTAATTAATGTGTAATGCTGATGATTATGCTATTGGAGATGTTTTAGGAAAAATATAAGATAAAATTTTCAAAGTTATTTGCTATGTTAGTAAAACTTTTAATGAAACTTAAATTAATTATACAACAACTAAAAAAGATTTATTCGAAATATTATATGCTTTTGATAAATTTAGATCATATTTAATTGCAACTCAATGTGTAGTGCATACAGATCATTCTGCTATTAAGTATTTAATGAAAAAAAGGATGCTAAACCTAGACTTATAAGATGGATTCTTCTTTTACAAGAATTTGATTTTGTAATAGTAGATTGGAAGAGGAATTGAAAATAAAATTGCTGATCATTTGTCCAGACTTGAATTAGAAAAATCACTATGTTTTGAAAATGAAATTAATGAACATTTTCCAGATGAAAAATTGTTCACTATTAATGAGTGGTGTGTTCCGTGGTATGCCAACATTGTTAACTTTATTTATCATCCTCAATTATATGTTCATTTTCTAATTCAAGTCTATTACATTCTCAGATAAGTGATTTTTTCTAATTCAAGTCCGACATCTGGAAAATGTTCATTAATTTCATTTTCAAAACATAGTGGAGCGACTTGAATTAGAAAAATGTTCATGAACATAATGGAGAAATTATTAAAGAAATATCATATAAATCATAGGATTACTACTATTTATCATCCTCAAATAAGTGGTTTGGCTGAATTATCCAATAAGGAAATTAAAAGAATTATGGAATAATCTGTGAATCCAACAAAAATGGACTGGTCAGTCAAACTTGACTTTGCTTTGTGGGCTTATAAGACTGCATACAAAAATCCTATAGGAATGTGCCGATATAGGCTAATATTTCGAAAAGCTTGTGACTTACTAATTAAACATGAGCATAAGGCATATTGGGTGATTAAAGAGTTCAATTATAATTTGAAAGATGTTGGTGAGAATTAAATGAGCTTGAAGAGATAAGGAATGAATCTTATGAAAGTGCTAAAATTTACAAAGAAAAGATGAAGATGTGGCATGATCAACGGATTCTTACTAAAAATTTTCAGCCAGGGCAACAAGTTTTGCTATATAATTCATGGTTAAGATTTTTTCCAAGCAAACTTAAGTCCAGGTGGATAGGCCCATTTATTGTGATTAAAGTTTATCCTTATGGAGCTATGGATATTAAAGATCCTAAGTCTAAGAAAATATTTAAAGTTAATGGACATTGACTGAAACCTATTTTATAGGTGATCAACATCAGTTTAATGATGGAAGGATGTTGGTTAAACCAGAGTAAGCACTGGTTACGTTGGGCTGACGATGTAAAACTAAGCGCTTGTGGGAGACAACCCATAGTTATCAGTGTGTTTTTATTTTGATTGTTGTTTTATGTGTGATTAAGAAAATTTGGGGTAGTATTTTTTAAATTATTATGTGTTAGTATTGATTTTAAAACTTTATTTAGTGATCTAGACTATTAAAATGAGAATTTGGATGTTAATTGAATAGTCCAAAAATGTGCACTGGCGCTTAAGTGCCAAATTTGGTGCTTAAGCGCGGCCGTTTAAAAATATATGCAAAATTAATATTCTAGAAGGGAAAACATCCTAGAATTTTGCAAAAATGTGCCAAGGCTGTTTCTAAACGTGGCTAAGAGTTATTAGGAGGATTGAAGCCTATAAATAGAAGGGTTTAGTGAAGGAATTTCACCCCAGATCATTTCTAGCCCTAAAGTCTAAGAGAGATAGATTTTAAGATGATGTCTTCATGAGAGTGGATTTTAAGAAGAAGGAGGAGACCATGAGAAAGAAATTCATTATTCAAAGTGCATGAGAGATGTATAACGGTTTCTTAGCCATTAGTATTGAAGGGATATCAGATAAGATCAACAAAATTGAAAATACCATGTCCGTACTGGAGACTAAAGTATTACAGATTCATGAACATCTTGAGCATATTGGATGGCAATTGAAAATACAATTTAGCCACACTAGTTATATAGAGGAAGAGGATAAGGAGATGTTTCTTAAGAAAAAGTTGATTGAAGAAGATTGCATCAGAGCACAACATCATCATTCATTTTATAAACTTTATATTCCAGTTGCCCAAGGAGAGACTGATGAAAGACCTGAATTTGTTCCTTCTAATGAAGAATGAAATTAAGTTCTATGTTTAAAGTTATGTTCTTGTGTGTCTAAAGTTGTTGTATTTAAGTTTTTTTGTGTTTAAGAATTGCTTTTAGTGTTTGTGTTACTTAGCTGTTTAATTGTGAAATATTGTTAAGTGTTTGTATTTAGGAAAATTTTCTCATCCAAGACTATTTAGAATGAGAACTAAGTGTTGAAATGTATTTGTACTTGTTTGTGAATTAATATAAGTTTGTTTGTGTGAAATTTTGTGTTGCTTTTAGCCTCAAATTGAAATTATTATTAAGGAGAATTTTGAGATAAAGGAGAGTTGCAGGAAGTTGAAAATAGTCATTTAAGTGTTATGAGACCATTTAAGGAAGGTTTACCTTATCCAACAAATATAAGGGAAATTAAAAGTTTTTTAAGACATGCTGGATTCTATAGACAATATATTAAAGACTTTTCAACGATTGCTAAGCCTTTATGCCATTTACTGGAGAAAGATGCAATTTTTAATTTTGACGAGGAATGGCTAAAATCTTTTAAGTTATTAAAAGAAAAACTAATCACTGTACCAATTATAGTTTCACCAAACTGGGAAAACCCTTTTGAATTAATGTGTGATGCTAATGCTTATGCTATTGGATATGTTTTAGGACAAAAATATGATACAATTTTTAAAGTTATTTACTATGCTAGTAAAACTCTTAATGAAGCTTAAATTAATTATATAACAACTGAAAAAGACTTATTAGCAATTATATATGTTTTTGATAAATTTAGATCATATTTAATTGGAACTCATTATGTCGTGCTTACAAATCATTCTGTTATTAAGTATTTAATAAAAAAAAAGATGCTAAACCTAGGCTTATAAGATGAATTCTTCTTTTGTAAGAATTTGATTTTGTAATAGTAGATTGGTAGGGGATTGAAAATCAAATTACTGATCATTTGTCCAGGCTTGAATTAGAAAAGCCACTCTGTTTTGAAAATGAAATTAATCAACATTTTCCAAATGAAAAATTGTTCACTATTACTGAGTGGTGTGTTCCGTGGTATGCCGACATTGTGAACTTTATTGTTAGTGATATTATACCCTATGGAATGACATACCAACAGAAGAGGAAATTTATTTCTGAAGCTAAGACTTATTTTTGGGATGACCCATTTTTATATAACAAGAAAACTATCTGATTATTCGAAGATGTGTACCATTAGAACAAACTTATGAGATTATCCAAAAATTTCATAATTCTGATTTTGGGGGACATTTTGGTGTTGATAAAACAACATNTTGAAAATGTGGCATGATCGAAAGATTCTTACTAAA
The DNA here is from genome assembly GCA_002079205.1 of Phalaenopsis hybrid cultivar. Classification (NCBI taxonomy): domain Eukaryota; kingdom Viridiplantae; phylum Streptophyta; class Magnoliopsida; order Asparagales; family Orchidaceae; genus Phalaenopsis; species Phalaenopsis hybrid cultivar. The sequence continues at coordinate 68,383 of JXCR01118922.1, forward strand.
AATTTTCAGCCTGGGCAACAGGTTTTGCTTTATAATGCAAGGTTAAGATTATTTCTAGGCAAACTTAAGTTCAGGTGGATGGGCCCATTTGTTGTGATGAAATTTTATCTTTATGGAGCCATGGATATTAAAGATCATAATTTTGTGAAAATTTTTAAATTGAATGGACATAGACTGAAACCTTATTATATAGGGGATCAACATAAATATAATGATGGAATGATGTTGGGTCAACCAGAATGAGCACTGGTTACATCGGGTTGATGACGTAAAACCAAGCGCTTTGTGGGATATCAGTATGTTTTTTACTTTGATTGTTGTTTTGAGTCTTATTAAGAAATTTGGGGTAGTATTTTTGAGTTTATTATGTGCTAGTAATGATTTCTAGTCTTTATTTAGTAACCTAGATATGTTAGAATAAGAATTTGGACGTTAAGTTGACTGATACAAAAATGTGCACTGGCGCTTAAGCGTCAGATCCGGCGCTTAAGCACGACAGTTTAATCACATGTAAAAATTTCGATTTCTAGAAGGTATAACTGTAATTTAGTTGGAATAAACATGTCTTGGCAGATTCTAGTCGTGCCTATAAGTTATGAGGGGGAATTAGGCCTATAAATAGAAGGGGTTTGTGAAGGAATTTCACCTTTGATTATTTTTAGCCCTAAAAGTCTAAGAAAGAGAGAGATTTAGAGAAAATATCTTCATGGGAGATAGATTTGAAGAAAAAGGAAGAAGCCAAGAAGAAGAAGTTCATTAGTCAAAGTACACAGGAGATGTATAACGATTTCTTAGTCGTTAGTATTGAAGGAATATCGGAGAAGATCAACAAGATGAAGAATACTATATCTGTATTAGAGACTAAGGAGCTTGAATTGCATGCTCATCTTGAACATATTGGGTGGCAACTTAGGATGCAATTCAGTCATAACAGTTATGTAGAGGAAGCAGATAAGACGATGTTCCTTAAGCAAAAGTGGATCGAAGATGTTAGTATTAGAGCTCATCACCACCGTCCTTTTTATCAACTCTATATTCCTGGAGAGACTATTGAAAGACAAGAATTTGTTCCTTCTAATGAAGAGTGGCATTAAGTTAAGTGTTAGGAATTGTGTGTTTGGAGTCATGTTTTTAAATGTGTTAGTGTTTAAGTCTTGTGTTTAGTGTTTGTGTCACTTATGTGTTTAATTGTAAAATGTGTGTTAAGTGTTTTGTACTTAGGCAAGTTTTCTCATCCAAGACTATTTGGAGACAGAACTAAGTGATTAAATGTGTTTGTACTTGTTTGTGAATTAATATAAGTTTGTTTTTGAAAAAACAATTGTGTTATTTTTAGCCTCGAATTGAATTAATTATTATGGAGAATTTTGAGAGAAAAGGGAGCTATATGAAGTAAAAATAGTCATTTAAGTGCTATTAGACCATTTAGGGGTGGTTTACTTAGGATAATAGTGCATATAATTAAAAATTTCAAAAATTGTGCATTGGCGCCTAAGCACCACATCTCGCACTTAAGCGCGAGCCAACCCGAGAGGCAGGCGCCTAAGCTCCACTTACCTGCGCTTAAGCGTCGGTTCACGAAAACCAGTTCCCGAACGATTAAAAGTGAATTTTAAGCCTAAAAATACCATTTTTAACACCTCATATCATCTTCCCCAACTCAAAATCGTGATTTTAAGGGATAGGGTAAGTGGAATTTGAAGATTTCTTGGTGGAATCGAGTGAGATTTGCTAGATCCAAGTTCCTTAAGGTAAGAGCTTTACTTCTATGCAAAAATTTTGGATTTTCACCATATATTTTGAGCACATTTGGAAGATTTCGAAAATTTACTATTCATGGTGAAAAGTGAAGAAAAATCTATGGAAATTGCTTGGGAAGTTTAGTTAGTTCTTTTAGAAGTTTAGTTTAGTGATTTAAACTAGATTTTTAAAGTTATTTTTGGAATTTATCAAATTTTTAGAATGGCACCAAAAATGAAAAGGAGTAAAGGAAAGAGCTCATTTCATTCGAGCAAGTTTGTCAGTTCAAAAGCTCAAGATCGATATAGTGACGCTCTACACTCACAAAAATTGATTCAGGAGCAATGTTTCAAGAGTCCGGGTGGAGAGGTAGAAGACTTGATAGTCCGCCGACAGTGGGAACAGTTATGTTGTTTCTCTGTCGTCGCAATGATTTCTGTTGTGAGGGAGACTTATGCAAATCTCCCAGAGGCTGAAGACGATTGAGCTATTGGTAGAGGAAATTTGGTACCTTTTACTCCAGAGGTAATTAACTTGTTTTGCCATTTACCACTGGAGATTTTATGTTTTTATGCAAATTATAGTCCTATTGAGGTGGAGTTAGACGAGATTATTTCATATTTGACTATTGGGAGAGGACTTTGGAAGATAACCAATGAGAGGAGAGTAAATTTCTCAACTTCAAAGTTATGTGCACTTGAAAGGCCTGACACTATTTTATTTCTGCTCGTCTGCTTCCGACCAATCATCTCAATGAAGTGACCAGGGATAGAGCAACGTTGAATTACTGTATTCAGGAGGGAAAGCCCATCAACATTGGGGCTTTGATCTATCACACTATCATTAGTTAAATTGTTGATGCTACTACGGTAAGTATGGGATTTGCTTCCTTGATATTTTCATTATGCGAGCAGGCTGGAGTGAAGTATGATATTTGAGAGGAAGTTCTGTTACCTCTAAAGCCCATTACAAAGGTGAATGTGAACACTTGTTCTGAGCATTCGATTTTTGGCTGGAGAGGAGGATTTTCCAGAAGTATAGAAAATGATTAATATAGGTGACTATCTTTAGTAGGAAAAATTGTATTTTTAAAAAAATTAGATAATTTAAACTTTTATTTTTAATACTTGAATTTCTTTTATTAAAATGATTTTCAAAACTATTATTATATCTATAAGTAAAAGTATTATATGCTTTAGAAAAGGAGAAGTGGAATTCAAAATCCATTAAAGACTTATCCGAATATAGTAATCCTTGCCTGAAAAAGAAAAATGAAAAAGAAAAGAAAAATAAAAAGAAGAAGAAAAAGAAAAAGAAATAGAAAAGAAAAGAAAAGAAATGTAAGGGAGGAGAAGCTTGAGGATTAGTGCCTAATCAAAAATTGGTTCTACATTTGATCTTTTTAAATTATAAGACTTCATAAAATCTTAAGCTTATAAATATAATATAGTAAGTAAAATTATTTTTAATAAAAATTTTTAAGTAGAGAAAATAAAATAACTAAAGTCTAAATTTAGAGAACTTACAATATTTCTGAATTAGATAAGAACTCATATTTTAATAGTTCTTAACCTTAAAAATTTTCAAACTTTAAGTTGGTCTTATTTACTAATTATTTTATCTAAATTGGACCACTATATTTCTAAATCTAAATTTTAGTAACTCCTAAAAAAACTCATATACATGTCATACATATTTGGTTTTTAAATATTGAAGTGTCACTTGAGGACAGGTAACATTTTAAGATTGGGGGATTTTGATACACCTAAAATATATAGTATTTTTAGACATATTTTTATATCTATTTTTGAGATATTGCACTTTAATGGAAGGTATTTTTGTGTTTTTCTTACAGATACAAGTAAAAAGGGAAAAAAATGCGTAAAGGAGTGAAAAAGTATCAAATTTGGAGCAAAAAGGTGAAAAATTGTGCAAAAGAGTTTTGGCGCCAAAGCGCTAGATCTGGCGCTTAAGAGCCAGATAATAAGAGAAGGCCACGTTTAAGCACTGAGACCATGCACTTAAGTGCCAGTGGCAGTTACTAGACGAGTAAAATCAGTTTTCACTAATTTCTAATAGGTTTTTTAGGCATCCATTGGCTTAATAGGTTGTTGTAACCACCATAGACGAAAATTATCATGAAAGGATGCATCTCTTGGGAAAATACATCGAATTAAGACACATTTTGGAGAGATCCCAAGGCACCTCTTGAAAAACTATAAAAGAAAGAAGAGAGGACTTAGAAAAGGGTCATGAAAATATTGGCAAGTTTTGAAAGTTCTTTTCTAGGGAGTTAGTTCAGAGAGATTTTCAGGAACCACTTTTTATTTTTCTTTATCTTTTTTGTTATTTTGTTTTGAGTGATTGTAAAAGAAAGAATCACATGAGGTTGTACGAATGAGAATGTAGTTCATATGATTGAGTGCAAATAAATAGGGAAATATTTATTGATGGGTGTAGACGTTTATTATTGAGTGCAAATAAATAGGGAAATATTCATTGATGGGTGTAGAGTTAGAGGACTTTAAAGTTAGTGCAAATAAATAGGAAAATATTCATTGAAGGGTGTAGAGTTAGAGGACTTTAAAGTGACATGTTAGATCCCCCAAGTTGGTTTATTGTTTTAGATTCTGATACGAGAATGTTAGCCTCCAGGTGGAGGGAATAGAGGGAACTCTAGAGTGAGAGTTAGTATCTTCCCTGCCTAGCCGGTCTTCAAAACTATTCAAACTTTAAATTAGCCAATGTTCTTCCTCTAGTAAGGGTAAAGAATATTATTGCTCCTATTTGACACAACACAATTTGCACACTTCATAACAAAATTCCTATACTTATTACTGATTCATGATAAGAAGAAAGTTATTTTCATATTAAGTAATTTTCTTCTATAAAAACTTTAGTTATCTTTTTAGTTTTTACTGTTTCGTTAAAATATCAAAAATACAAAAAATATTTTAAATTTTAAATTCCTGTAAAAATAATTTTTATTTTAAGTAATTATCTTTTTAAAAATAGAAAAACTTTCTAAAAAAGTGCATATTTTCTAATCTTCCCTGTGGGTTTGATATTTTGGTCTTAATCAAAAAGTCCTATATTACTTGATAATGATGCGTATATTTACTTAGTATCTCAATATAAATATATATAAATTAAAAAGTTAAATTCTTATTTTTCTTAAGAATCAAGTTTTTGGTTTTTTTGCAAAATAAGAAAATATAAGTGAAAAATACCATCAGAACTATTGTTATACTAAGCATAAGCATTAAGTCTTCAGGAATCAAGTTTCTGGCGTCGTTGCCGTAGATAAAAATCTTCAAGTAGTGGTGTCAACTTCATAAATTCTTACATATACAAAAAATCGGGATCATACAACAACAGCTTCAATCCATTTGGACATATAATCAACAGCTTCAAATGAAGGCATAAATGGTCTCATAAAATCTAATCCCCACACATCAAAAATTTCAACTTCCAATGTGTAATTTAGAGGCCTATTATTTCTTCTAAAAATATTTCCTACTCGCTGACATCGATCGCATATTTTATTATATTCATTAACATCTCTAAAAGGAGTAGGCCAATAAAACCCAGCTTGCAAAATTTTATAAGCAGTTCTATTTGTTTCAAAATGTCCTCCAAATTCAAAATCATAACATTTTTCAATTATTTATTGAATTTTTTCATGAGGCACACACCTTCTAATAATTAGATCTTTATATTGTTTATATAAATATGGGTCATCCCAGAAATAGAATTTTGAATCATATATAAATTTCCTTAATTGTTGATTCTTAATATCTGGTGGTAGAATATTACTTACAATATAATTTACTATATCAACATACCAGGTGTATCCATTTTATCAATAGTATATAATTGTTCATGAGGGAAATTTTCTAAAATTTATTTACAAAATTAGTTAATATTTCTTTTTCTTGTTTAGACAAATGATCAGCTATTTGATTATCATTTCCCTTCCTATCAACTACAAAAATTTCAAACACTTGCAATAGAAGTATCCATCTAATTAACTATGGTTTAGCATCCTTCTTTTGCATTAAATATTTAATAGCAGAATGATCTGTATGCACTATACATTTAATTCCAATTAAGTGAGGTCTAAATTTATCAAAGGCATGGACAATAACTAATAACTCTCTTTCATTAGTAGTGCAGTTAATTTGAGCATCATTCAAAGTTTTACTAGAATAATATATTACTTTAAAAACTTTATTGTGCATTTGTCCTAACACAGCTCCAATAGCATAGTCACTAGCATCGCACATTATTTCAAATGGGTTTTTCCCAATCAGGTGGTACTATTATAGGTGTAGTGATTAATTTTTCTTTCAATAATTCAAATGACTTTATGAATTTCTCATTAAAATCAAATTTCGTTTCTTTTTCTAAAAGTTGGTTTAATAGCATAGTTATTTTTGAAAAATTCTTTATATAACGTCTGTAGAACCTAGCATGTCTCAGAAAAATTCTTATCTCTTTGACCGTAGTCGGTGGTGGTAATTTTTCAATAACTTGCATTTTTTTAGGATCTACTTTCATGCCATTTTCAAAAATTTTATGCCCAAGTACAATTCCTCCTTCAACCATAAATTGACATTTTTCCCAATTTAGTACTAGGTTGATTTTTTCACATAATTTTAGAAATTTTTCTAAATTATTTAAGCCTAATTCAAATGAAGTTCCAAACACTGAGAAATCATCCATAAATACTTTCATTCCAAGCTCAATCAAATTACTAAATAGTCACATCAAACATCTTTGAAATATTGCAGATGTATTGCATAGTCCAAAAGGCATTCTACGAAAAGCAAATGTTCCATAAGGTCTTGTAAATGTTATCTTGTCTTGATCCTAAGGAGTAATTGGAATTTGATGATAACTGGTATATCCATCTAAGAAATAGTAATATTTATTTCCAGTCAATCTATCCAACATTTGATCTAGAAAGGGTAAAGGAAGGTAATCTTTTTTGGTGGCCAAGTTTAATTTTCTATAATCTATACAAATTTTCCAACCAGTAACTTGCCTTATTGAAATTAATTTATTTTTCTCATTTACTTCAACGGTCACTCCTCCTTTCTTTGGAACACAGTGAATTGGGCTTACCCAAGCACTGTCTGAAATGTGATAGATAATTCCAGCATCTAACCATTTTAAAATTTCTTTTTCAATAACTTCTTTCATTATGGGGTTTAATCTCATCTGAGGATCAGCTTTAGGTTCATATTGTTCATTAAGAAAAATTCTGTGCATACAAATTGAAGGACTAATTTTTTTAATATTTGCTAAAGTCCATCCAAAATCCTTTTTATATCTTTTTAACATTTCTATTAATTTTTGTTCTTGAATTTAATTTAACTCAGAAGATACAATAACAAGTAATGTAGATGAATCCCCTAAAAATACATATTTTAAATGAGTAGATAATACTTTTAGTTTAAGTTCAGGTGGTTTAATACTTGAAGGAATATGACTTTTATTATCATTTTGAAACAAATCTAAATTTTCAAATTTATCCTGAATATAATCTAAATTTTCTTCTTTTATTTCATTGTCACTTTCACTAAATTCTTTTTACTTTAATTTTTCTCCAAACTCTTTCTTAAATTGCTCATTACTTAGATAATCAGTAACTTCCATCCTAAAACATTCATCGTCTTTTTCTATTGCAAGATATTTCATAGCTTTTGCAATATTAAATTTTACTTCTTGATCATTAACTCTCATTATTAATTCTCCTTTTTTCACATCTATCACAACTCTCCATGTTGCAAGAAATGGTCTCCCAAAAATAATAAGAAATTTCCTTATCTTCCTCCATATCTAATGCTATAAAGTCTATAGGGAAAATAAATTTATCCAGTTTTACTAATACATCTTCCATAATTCCTTTAGGTTAAGTGATTGATCGATCAGCTAACTGAAGAGTTACAGTAGTAGGGTAAATCTCTCCTAAATCTAAACGTTTAAAAATTGATAGAGGCATAAGATTGATACTCGCTCCTAAATCACATAAGACTTTTCAATAAAACTTTTCACCAATTGCACAAGGTATAGTAAAGCTACCAGAATCTTTTAACTTTTCAGGAAGCTTTTTCTGGATAATAGCACTACACTCTTCACTAAGTGCAACAGTCTCATGATCTACAAACTTTCTTTTCTTGTTTAGTATATTTTTCATAAATTTCACATAACTTGGCATATATTCCAAAGCCTCAATGAAAGGAATGTTTATCGTTAACTTTTTAAGAATTTCCAAAAATTTGGTAAATTTTTTGTCTTTATTCTTCTATTTTAGTCTTTGAGGAAACGGAGGTGGTGGTTTTTCTAAGGGAACGTGTGTTTGTTCATTTTCATTATGACCACTTTCCATCTCTTCCTTCTTCTCATCAACTTCTGTTTCTCTTTTGATTCTTGTTTAAACTTCTTTTCCACTTTGTAATTAAATTTCTTTAATTTGTTCTTTATTTTGATCTTTGGGATTAAGTTCCACAGTACTCGGAAGATTTCCTGAAGGTCTGTTACTAAGTGCAATAACAATATGTTCTAATTGATTTTCAATATTTCTAATAGTAGCCCCTTGATTTTGTATTTGATTTCTCATATTCAACATTACCTCTTCCATCATTAATTTCTTTTCCTTAACTTGTGGGTTAGGGTTAGGAGTTAAATCAGGATGATAATAAAGTCAATAATTAGGATTTTCTTGATTGTTTAGATTTTCTGAGGGGTTCATTGAATTGTTATAATTATTCCAACTAAAATTAGGGTGATTTTTCCATCCAGATTGTAATAGTTAGAATTAGGATTGTTATTTAAATTATTAATAACATTCAAAGTTTCATAAGCTGATTGAGTATCAATTATTTATCCTAGTGAATTTTTCTCTAATATATGTGATATTTGAGAATAGTTCACTCCAATTTGATTAATCTTTTTTGATATAGCAGTAATTTAAGATACTAAAATAAACATTGCATCATATTCATGAATACTAGCTACTCTCTTAGGATTTACCCGTTTAGAGGGCCATTAAAAATTATTAGTAGTCATTTCTTCTATTAAAGAGTATGTTTCATCGAAAGGTTTTGATGTTAAAGATCTGTCACCAGAAGCATCTATAATAGGTCCAAGTGATCCTGCTAATTCATTATAAAATGTTTGAATGATTAATCAATATGGTAAAACATGGAGTGAACATTTTCAAAGGAGATCCTTAAATCATTCTCAGGCTTCATATATCAATTCCCCTTCAAACTAACAAAATGATGTAATATCGTTTCTAAGCTTAGCGATTTTCGAGGGTGGAAAATATTTATCCAAGAATTTTTGTGATAGTTCTCCCCATGTTCTGATAGATCCAGGTGCTAATGATTTTAACCAAGCTTTGGCTTTATCCCTTAATAAAAAAGGAAAAAGTCTAAGCCTAACAACATCATTAGACACTCCGTCATATTTAAAAGTAGCACAGCAAGATGTAAATTAGGATCTTCAATAGGTGTTCCTCCAAACTGATTATTTTGTACCATTTGGCTAATATCAGCTTTAAGCTCAAATGAATTAGTAGCAACATCAGGATTTTGAATAGTTAAGTGAAGTTCATCTGTTGTTGGATTAGCATAATCGTTTAAAAGTCTTTGTTGATTTTCATTTATTTGATTATCTAAGTTATTCGCCATTTTTTTCAAAATTTTAATTTCATTTTGTTGTTTTCGAATTTTTCTAATAGTATGTTCTAATTCTGAATCGTAAGGTACTAAACCTTCAGATCCAATATTTCGCATAAACAAATATAATAAGCAAAGAAAATAAATCTATAAAATACTCTTAAATATATAGTTATATATTTTTGGATTTTTTTTATTTTATAATTTTTTTTATATTTTTGTATTTTGTATATTTTTATCTCTAAATTTCCTAATTTACCAAATCTAATTAATTTACCATTACCTTCCTTGACAATGACGCCAAAAACTTCATCCCAAGAAAATATAGTTGTATAAAATTTATAAAGTTAACTCCACTTTGCAACGGCGTAAAAAACGTGATGTGGTATTTTATGAATAATAGCGTTAAGCACTTAAAGTTGGGATGCTACGCAAGTATACGTATCATTATCAAGTAATATAAGACTTTCTTTTTAAGTCCTAAATATTGATCCCACGGGGAAGGTTTAAATTTAAAATGATAAATTAACTAAAAAATTTACATAAATTAAACAAAATTACTGTCACTAATTTTGAAAGTTTAAGATATTATAAAAGCTAAATTATTTACTACTAGTAGAATTTAAAAGGAGGTTTTAAAATTAATAACTACTAAACTATGTTTATGTGATGAAGTTTTCTAATGTGAAAAAGCATATTTCTCACTACAATGTGTTTTTGGTAAAATGAGATGAGATAAATGGTTTAGATATGTATTGTGTTAAATAAAAACAATTTTAATTCTCTACCCTAATTCAACGTTAAAGAAAATCATTGGCTAGTCTTTGGTTTAGTCCCTAAATCCGTGACTAGGCTAGGAGGATACTGACTCCGACTTCAGAGCTTCCACTCCCCTTCCCCTGAAGGCTAACTCTCACGTTATTTTTTTAACACTAAGATCGAACTGAGGATTTTTAGTCTGTCATCCTAGAAATCTTCACTTCTACACCCAAAAAAGTATATTTATATATTGATTTGCACTTAATCCCATGAACGAAATACTCCTTCATGAACTTAAATGTGATTCTCACTCTGTTGTGGAACTCATACTCCATTTCTTGGATCTTATGTTTCACAACATATTTTAATAATTCAATTGTCCATATCGAAAACTAAATTAAGAGTGGAGTTGAAAAACTATCATAATTTATTTTAAATTTTAACATTGGCACATCCACATTATCTCTTCATTTCACCATATCTTATAGTAGGGAGAAAGATAAAGGAATCTACTCAGACTTCATGAGAAAAATACAACAAAGCACAAATTTCATATATAAAATAAAGTTCATACGACAATAATAAACAAATAACACTTATCTGAAACTCTTTCTCAAAGAAAATCCTTTGTAGCCTCTCTTAAAAAATATAGGAAGAAGAAATCTCTCACTTCTCTTCCTCTCCAACACTTCTTGGAGAAGAATTCACACTTAAACTCACCACAAAAAACTCAAATCTATAAAAACAATAACTAACTAATGGTGTGGAGTGGTGTGGAATGTAAGTGTGTGAAGAGGAAAATGGAAAATGAGTGGAAGAAGTTGAACTGGTGCGAGGGGGGGGGGGTTCTGATCAAATTTCAGCTCTAAATAGAGCCTATGTCAGTTCTCCAACAGGTGCATCCAAAAGCTCTTCAAAAAGAGTCCAAATTTGTCGAATCTTGTAGAAACCTCCACAGACATTGGCACCGTCGGTGCCAGAGGCCTATAATTAAATCCCAAGTTTCTGTCAAATGGCATCGTCGGCGCCCAGTTTGGCGTCGTCGGCGTTGAACAAATTTTGAACTTCTTCATTTTTGCTTCTTTTTTTCTCCAAGTCCTCAAAATCAATAACTTGCAATAAAAAATAGAAAATACCTTCCATTAAAGTGTAATATCACCAAATATGAGTATAAAATATGGGTCTAAAAATGCATATATTTTTTGTGTCTCTTTTGTGAAAGAATATAAGTGTTTGTTTGTGAAAATTTTGTATTATTTTAGACTCAAGTCGAATTAGTTATATTGGAGAATTTTGAGAGAGAGGAGAGTTAAAGGAGAGGAAATAGTCATTGAAGTGTTATAAGACCATTTAGGGGTGGTTTACTTAGGATAATAGTGCATTTTACTTAAGTTCAAAAATATCAAAAATTGTGCACTGGCGCCTAAGCGCCACAACCCTGTGCTTAAGCACGAGGCAACCAGAGAGGTTGGCGCCTAAGCGCCACATATCCTCGCTTAAGCGCTGGTTCATAAAAAACCAGTTCGTGAACGATTAAAAGTAAAAATTAACCCAAAAAAAAACCATTTTCGCTCTTGCCATCATCTTCTTCCTTTCGAGTTCACGATTTTGAGTTTCAGGTAAACCTTTTGTGGAGATTTATTGGTGGATTCAAGCTAAATTTGCTAGATTTGGATTTCTTAAGGTAAGATCTTCACTTCTTTGTAGAAATTTTGGATTTTCACCATGTATTTTGAGCACATAGTGGAGGTACCCAAAATTTACTATTCATGGTCAAAAACTTGAGAAAATCTATAGAAATTACATAGAAAGTGTAGTTTAAGCTTATAGGAGTTAAGTTTAGTAGATTAGACTTGATCTTTGAAATTATTGTGGAATTTTGTGAAATTTGATGGCCCCAAGAATGAAGAGTAGTAAGAGAAGACCCACTTTAATTCGAGCAAGTTTGTTAGTTTGAAAGCTCAAGACAGATATAATGACACTCTACAATCACAAAAATTGATTTATGAGAGGTGTTTTAAAAATACAGGTGGATCCGTGGAGGAGTTGATCGTTCGTCGACAATGGGAATGAATCTGTTGTTTTTTTGTTGTGGCTGTGATTTTGTAGTGCAAGAGTTCTATGCAAGAATCCCAACATAGGCAAATTGAGATGATAGAGTCATGTTCATAGGCAAATTGGTACCTTTTTCATCAGAGGTAATCAACATGTTCTACCATTTACCGCCGGATATTCTGTGTTTTTATTCAAACTATAGTCCAACTGAGATGGAACTGGATGAGATTATATCAGTTTTGACTATTGGAAGGGGACTCTAGAAAATTACAAATGAGAGGAGAGTCAACTTTTCCACTTCAAAGTTAAGTGCACCATCGAAGGTGTGGCACTACTTTATTTCAGCTCTTCTATTACCAACGAAGCATCTTAGTGAAGTTGTGAAGGAGAGAGCAATGTTAAATTATTGTATTCAACAGTGTAAGCCTATCAACATTGGAGCTTTGATTTATCAAACTATCATCAGTTCTGTCACTGCCACTACTACTGCAGGTCTGGGATTTGCTTCCTTGATCTTTTCTTTGTGTGAGCAAGCTGGGTAAGATATGATAGCTGGGAAGAAGTGCTGCTACCTCTAAAATTGATTACAAGTGTGAATGTGAAACCATATTCTGAACACTCTATTTTTTATTGGAGAGGAGGATTTTTTATAAGATATGGAATGTCAACATCTGCTGCATCCACCTCCGCTGCTTCTACATCGAGACCATCCACCTCGAGAGCATCTACTTCTAGAGGTGAGTCTACTGAAACTCAGGATCAATTGTTGCAGAGGATGATGGATAATATTAATTTTATCATAGATAAGTTACAAAATTTAGAGATCATATTGATGGATATGTCAGAAGACATAGTGATTATGAGGAGAAATTTCACTCATCTTTGGAGAGCCTCATTAGGGGTAACCAAGAAGTGGCAAAGAGGAAGAAATCTCTCACTTTCCCTCCACTCTTACAATCTCTCGAAGAATTCCTCACAATTAGACACACTACTGGAACCTCTCTAACCCATAAGATCTCTAATTCTTGAGCCTCTTCTATTTTTGGCCAAAGTCTTCTTTTTAAAGATGTGGATGAGTTTTCCCAAGATTTGCCTAAGCATCCCTCCAAAAATTGTCCATATTCAATGCATTTTTGGACAAAACCACCGATCTTGCCATTGGCGGCCTTGAGGGCGCCGTCAGTGGGCTTTCTAAATCATTTAATTTGGAGTCTCGAGAATTTCTCGCCGTCGGTGCCGTTGGGCTCGCCGACGGCACCCTAGTTCAAATCTTCACATTTTGGTCCTTTTCGCTCCAAATTCACTATTTTTTGCCTTTTTTTGCTCCAATGACCCTAATTCATCATTCCTGCAACAAAATATCAAAAATACCTTTCTTTAGCTCCAATGACCCTAATTCATCATTCCTGCAACAAAACATCAAAAATACTTTTCTTTAAAGTGCAATATTCCATCATAAAAAGTTTAAAATAGGTATGAAAATCTCAACATATTTTCCTTTGGTCAAAATCCCCCAAACTTAACTATTACTTGTCCTCATGTAATTTTAGTACTATATAAAAGTTATGATCTATTGTAGTAAAGTTTTAATTCAGAAATACTATAAGTTTGATTTAAGTAAGTGTCATAGTGAGATTTTTAGAAAAAAATTCAAGTAATTAAATAAACTTTGTAGCTACAAGGTTATCTAGTCATCAAGTTTAAGAGTTCTAGTCTTATATTCATTTCAAGAATGACTATATGTTGTAATATTAAGTCACTTAGAATATTCAAATGATAAGAACTTCATGAGAACACTACTGGTAAAAGATCTAATCCATAACTATAAGTTCAGGAATGTATTTAGGTTTTCTCTTTAGGTAGGTTCAGTGAAGCCAATTTTTTATTAGGCATATCCTCAAGCTTCTCCTCACTTTCATTTTTTTTTCTTACTTTTCTCTTTTTTTTTCATTTGGATTGCTTTCAATCCTATATATTTTTATTTTCCTTTCAGGGATTCTTGTCAATCCTTTCTTTTTCTTTTTTCAAGTGAGAATTACTTTATCTGGATAGCCTTCAATAATTTTGAACATCACCTTTCTTCCCCTAAATTTGAAACTCAAAGCATTTCTTTACCTTATAAATATTTCATAGCTTTTACATTGTTGAGTCCCACTCCTTTCTTCTCAAATGAATTTCCAGATTCTTAATACTTCAAAATATAGTTTCCTTTACTTTAAATAGTTAACTATAGTCTTATTCTCTTATACTAAATAACTTAATCTACAAAATTAATTTTCATTACAAAAATATTCCCTTAAATCTACCATAATATTTAAATATCTACAAAATATAGTTACCTGAATTAAATTCACTACATAAAATCATATTAATAATTTTTGAAAATATTTAAATTGAGAACATCTAATAGTTAATCTTTTTCTTCCCTCCCCCAAACTTAAATTTTTCAATATGAAATGATACAGGTGGAAAGAAAATTCTAAATCATACCTCAGTATTTTAGGCATTTTCATCATTCTAAAATTTTTGCAGTCCTTCTCAAAATTTCTACTTCACCTAGTCTGTAATATTATGAGCTTTCTACACATATAAATCATTAGAGAAATTGTTGGGTAATGAAATTTTGAAATAAGTACAAAACTAAACATTATACAAACACAATAATTCACTAACACATCCACAATATTAAACAAAACACTTATAATTAAAATGCAAAATAAAAATCACATCACATTACAAATTAATAAATTTCAACTACCACATCAAACAATTATAATAATAATTAAAAATTATCCAATTACAACATAAAATAAAAATGAAAGTACAACACACAAACATCTATTTCTATTACAAAAATTTCAAAAATAAAAGTAAAAGTGCATCAATTACATTCAGATATCAAAATCCCATACTATGTCTTCGTCTTCTTGGTCAGCAGGTGGATTGGACTGATACTGAGTATATCGGGGGCATTCATGGAAAGTAACATCAGACTCACCTCTATAGTGTCGGGCCTAAGCTTCGTAGTAAGCTATCTCAAAATCTGAATGCCACTGAAGGTACTCACTATCAAATCATGTCTACGTTCTAAACCTCTAATCCTTTCATTTATTAACTCTATACTCCTTCACTGCAAGGTCAATTCATTCATTAAATCAGTCAGAGTAGGGGAGCTAGAAGAAGGAAGGTCATAACTAGTAGAGGGGACATCTCTACTTATAGAAGGTTCTTGACTCCTACTCCCAGTTCTCCATTTTTCGTGGGATTCATAAGTCTTCAAATTAGCTTTATGTTTCATAGGGTAAACCCATTCCTCATCATCTCCAGCTTCCACTCCAGAAAGTTGGCAAAGTGCATAAATGAGGTCAGGATGTCCTAGACCTCCACTTGTTTCACTCCTTACCGTGTTTAATATATTCTTAAAAATGATTCTCCCCACATTTATATTTCTATTATTCTGAATACAGAAAATTTAGAATAGCTCTATCTCTTGTTACCTCACTATGGTGATAGGTCGGTAACAGAGTAGAGGAAATTAGAATAACTCTATCTCTAGTTACCTCACTATGGTGATAGGTTGGTAACAGAGTAGAGGAAATGAAATAACTCTATCTCTAGTTACCTCACTATGGTGATAGGTCGGTAACAGAGTAGAGGAAATGAAATAGTACGCTTTAGATGTGCCATTTAATATGGAAGCAGAAAAATTTACCCGTTCTCGTTGCTTAATCTTCCACGTTCCTTTCCCATCAGTGAGAAAGTTGATCACATCATTCAGTGGGTCTTCCATGGTACTGAAGGTTTCATAGTGGCAATTATAAGAGTCCGGGACTTCGTAAAAGGAGTTAATGCGGGTGGCACTAAATTCAACAGAAAATCCCCGCACTTAAACGATTCCGTCCTCAGAATAGAACACGTTGGCATAAAACTCTTTCACAATATTTGCAGCAGCCTTATTGGTGGTGTATCAGAAGTTTTCCTACCTCTGCTCGGTAATAACTCGTTCAATTTCTCCTCCCGGACTCTCAAAAACTCGATCTTGTATGTATTTCTTTCCTTCAAACACTGAAGTAAATCTTGATTGAGCCTTCGCATTGACGAAGTGAGACTCGTCAAACTCAAGTCACCTCTTTTGTCATGAAGCCATTTCAATCTAATCAAAATTATAGAAAAATTCCGAAATATACTTCAAATATGCAAATAATGGCTTCCAAGAGTGATTCTAAGAGTTCAAAACTACATTCCATGAATTTCTTCCCAATATTTTCTTCACATTCCCAAATTTTTCGGGTCTCCTCAATGTGGAAGAAATTCATGGTGAAAATCAAATATTTTTAGTTTGGAGTGAAGCTCCTACCAAAATATGATCAAATCTGATGTCTAAATGCCTTGAAATCGCCCCCAAATCTAAGATCTCTCAAGCCTTATGTCAAAAATCACATTTTTCAGAGAAAGGGGATGATGAATAGTGGAGCTTGACTGGTCAAAATTGCAGTTAAAGGTGTTTTTTTGGGATCTCGCCGTCGGTAGGGTCTTCGATGCCGTCGGCGGGGTCTTCGGCGCCGTCAGCGAGCTCTATTGGCATTATATCCTAAGTCTTGGGAAAAGTCCACCATCGGCGACATCGAGGGCGCCATCGGCGGGCTCTATTGAAATGGTTCAATTTCTAATTTTTTTGCGATTTCGATCAATTTCAAGCCTCAACGACATCTGTTCAATCATTATAGACATAATTCTAAATGATTAAATGATGTACTTATCACAAATAAACTTTCTCAACACAAAACATCACAATTATATATAAATTCCAAGGGTTACAATATACGTTACACAACACACCTAAGTTTGGTATTTTCTCAACCTTAATACCTCAATTCAGCGTTGCAATCTAAACCATAACACTCAAAACGCTGAAAACAAACATTCTATGCTCAGTCTCAACTATACAGAGATCTAAAAGCATAATTCTAAAGCAAAGCAAATGCAAAGTTCAAACTAAAATACACCACATAGACAGACAGGTAGCAATATAAATCTACTATTCTTCAGATTCAGTGTTAGATTCTCCTCTGAGATCACCCATTGATTGCACATGAACAAAGAGGTTATAGAAGGGTCGGCTCAGTGGAATCCTCTTCTATTAACTTCATCCTCCTCATCAGTCGTATCAAGCTATCTTCTATAGTAGAATCCTCTTCTATCAATTTCATCATTCTCATCAACCATATCAAATTGTCTTCGATATGTCAAGAGTGCTCAAAATATTCTTTCATCCTCCAGTCTAGATGATCGAAGAAATCAGAGATATTATAATTGCATTCATAACTCCGAAATGTTCCTTCATCCTCCAGTCTAGATGATAGAAGAAATTGGAGATATTATTAATCGCATTCATGACATTTTGTACCTCCTTTTCCAATTTCTTGATTCTTTGGAAGATCATTAGTGTCTTGTCCGAAACTAAAGGTTGAATAGACAGTGAATTCTAAGACGATTGATCCACCATAATAGTCATATCATTTTCATCTTCATTGGCTGGGAATCTCTCAGTTGGGTCCAAAGGCTTCTAAGGTAGAAGTACCTTTCCCAATTTTTATAAGATACTTTAAACTGACTGCAAAGTAAGAAAATTATAGAAGGGTGTCCAAGTTCATAAGTTGATCCATGAACGATCAGGCCCAAAACAGACTTTACAATTATATATCCAATATCGATCGGCAGTCTCATTTGGATGCAGTAATTCAGAATAGCACTTTCCTTAGAAACTTTACCAATCCTTATTTTTGGTAACAGTTTTGCAGAAATGAAGAAGTTCTAGTGTTTAGAAATAGGATTTAGAAGTGTCGCAAAAAAACTAACATACATGTTTTCTCTCATTTCCTAGTCTTCAGTTTCCTCCGTTAAATATTGGTAAATTTCTTTCATCAGGTTTCTTGTTGGGATGAAGTTGGAATAATGGCAGACAGGAACGTTCTTGATCATATATAATTCATTGATCCATGCAGGAGTAAAAGTTAGCAATCTACCTTGCACATAGACGACTCCCTAGTTAATTCCATGCAAATAAGCATAAAATTTCATCACCACAGGAACAACTACGGCGGATGTAGTGTAGCACGGCACTTCCCATCTTCGCCGTACTATCATCTCTTCAATTACCATTGAGGGATTATTCAATCCTCCATTTAAAAATCGTTGCTCCTTGATTAATCTCTTCTTCGCCAGTACCTTGTTGAAGATTCGTTGTGCTTCCGCACTAATGAACTTTCTCCGATTGAACACTCGCATTCTATGATTTTCAGGGGAATTGGACGCCATAGGGATGAATTTGGTGGAGTTTCACTTCTTTTTGGGGAAATATGAACTTAGGGATCAAATTCGGGAGTTTAAAAGGGGTAACTCCCGCCTGAAACCGTAAATAACCGCCCATTCAAACTCCAGAAACTGCCATCCCATCGGTCTCGCCGTCGGCGAGCCTTTAGTATTAAATTGCCATCCCATCGGTCTCGCCGTCGGCGAGCCTTTAGTATTAAATTTCCTGGACTCTCAGGAACAACATGTCATTGGCGATGTCTATGGCACCGTCGGTGGCGTCTATGAGGCGGCGTCTATGGCATCGTCGGCGCCTAAGGCAAAAATTGCACAGTTTCGCTCAGGTCCGAACGCGTTCCAATTTTTCTCTATGAATCCAATTTTTATGATGATTCAAGGGTAAATAAGAGTAGTAGAGTTCAATACTACCACAAACTAAAGAATAATTTCAAATAAAACTACTATAATCACAATAAAAGTAAAGATAATTATGGTTTGCGTCCCATAAAGTGCTTGGTTTAACGTCGTCAACCTGACCTATTCAAATATTATTCAGGTTGACTGAACATTAAAACCTCTTTAAAATTTGGTCTTTTACCCTGAAAATATGGTTTTAATCTGTGCCCATTTACTTTAAATCTATTTCCAGTATTTTGATCTTCAATTTCAACAGCTCTGTAAGTATAAACTTGAGTCACAGTAAAGGGTCCTAACTATCTTCTGATCTTCAATTTCAATAGCTCCGTAAGTATAAACTTGAGTCACAGTAAAGGGTCCCAAGAGGACTTCAATTTCCCAGGGAATAACTTCAGCCTAGTATTGTAAAGCAAAACTTTTTGTCTTGGATCAAAGTTCTTCTGGTTAATCTTCCAATCATGTCATAACTTTAGTTTCTCCTTATAAACTCTATCGTTATCATAAGATTCATTTCTTAATTCTACCAATTCATTTATTTGTAACAATCTCATCTTACCAGCATCTTTCAAATTATAATTGAATTCTCTAATTGCCCAATATGCTTTATGCTCCAATTCCACTGGTAAGTGATAAGTCTTTCCAAAAATCAGTCTGTAAGGAGTTATTCCAATAGGAGTTTTATAAGCAGTCTTGTAAGCCCATAATGTGGTATCCAGCTTAGTGGACCAATCTACTCTACTAGGGTTTACAGTCTTTCCAAGTATTTGTTTAATCTCTATATTAGAAACTTCAGCTAACCCACTAGTTTGAGTGTGATAGGTAGTAGAGATTCTATGAATAATATTAAAATTTTCTGCCAATCTTTGAATGTATTTATTCCTAAAATGGGATCCTCCGTCAGTGATAATCATTCTCGGCATTCCGTATTAGTGAAAATATTTTTCATTAAAAATCTTGAAACACTTTTAGCGTCACAACGAGGTAAACCTTTAAATATTTTTCATTAAAAATCTTGAAACACTTTTAGGGTCACAATGAGATAAATCTTATGCTTCAATCCACTTTGAAACATAATTTACTGCAATTAATATGTATAAGTTCCCAAATGAAGAAATAAATGGTCCCATGAAATCTAATCCCCAAACATCAAAGATCTCAACTTCTAACATGAAATTTAGAGGCATTTCATTTCGTCTAAATATATTGTCTACTCGTTGACATCGATCACAAGTTTTTATGTATCTATAAACATCTCTAAAAATAGTAGTCCAATAGAATCCAGCTTGTAAAACTTTATAAGCAGTTTTATCAATCCAAAAATGTCCTTTAAATTCAAAATCATGACATTTCTGAATAACTAGCTCGGTTTCTTCATAAGGTACACATCTTCTCATAATAAGATCCTTACATTGTTTATATAAATAAGGCTCATCCCAAAAATATGCTTTCGCATCATGAATAAATTTTCTTTGTTGTTGTAATGTCAGCACAGGTGGCAAAATATCACTTACAATGTAATTAGCAATATCAGCATACCATGGTATTTTTCACTCTTTAATATTATAAATTTGTTCATCAGGAAAACTGTCTGTAATTTCATTGTCGGTGTCAAATAATTCATGGTTTTCTAATCTCAACAAATGATCAACAATTGATTATCAGTTCTCTTTCTATCAATAACCACAAGATCAAATTCTTGCATCAAAAGTATCCTATCAACCTTGGTTTAGCATCCTTCTTTTGCATTAGATATTTAATAGCAGATTGATCAGTATGCTAACATTGGTTTGACATCCTTCTTTTGCATTAGATATTTAATAGCAGAGTGATCAGTGGGCACAACAACATCCTTCTTTTGCATCAGATATTTAATAGCAGAGTGATCAGTATGCACAACAAATTTAGCTTATCCTTCTTTTGCATCAGATATTTAATAGCAGAGTGATCAGTATGCACAACACATTTAGCCGCATCAAATATTTAATAACAGAGTGATCATTATGCACAACACATTTAGCTCCAATTAAATAAGATCTAAAGATATTTAATAGCAGAGTGATCAGTATGCACAATACATTTAGCTCCAATTAAATACGATCTAAATTCATCAAAAGTATCCATCTAATTAACCTTGGTTTGGCATCCTTCTTTTGCATTAGATATTTAATAACGTGATCAGTGTGCACAACACATTTAGCTCCAATTAAATAAGATCTAAATTTGTCTAAAGCACCAGTGTGCACAACACATTTAGTCCTAATTAAATAAGATCTAAATTTTTCTAAAGCATACACAATTATTTAGTCCCAATTAAATAAGATCTAAATTTGTCTAAAGCATACACAATGGTCAGTAACTCTTTTTCAGTCTAATTAAATAAGATCTAAATTTGTCAAAAGCATACACAATAGTCAGTAACTCTTTTTCAGTAATAATTAAATAAGATCTAAATTTATCTAAAGCATACACAATTGCTAGTAACTCTTTTTCAGTAAAGTATTAATTAATTTCTAAATTTATTTAAAGCATATACAATTGCCAGTAACTCTTTTTCAGTAACAGTATAGTTAATTTGAGCATCATGTGGTATATAACTTTAAAAATATTTTCATACCTTTGTCCAAGGACAGCTCCAATAGCATAATCACAATGACTAGTAACTCTTTTTCAGTAACAGTATAGTTAATTTGTGCATCATTAAGAGTTTTACTAGCGTAGTGACAGTATAATTAATTTGTGCATCATTAAGAGTTTTACTAGCGTAGTATATAACTTTAAAAAAATTTCATACCTTTGTCCAAGAACAGCTCCAATAGCATAATCACTAACATCACACATCAGTTCAAAATAATCTTTTCATACCTTTGTCCAAGAACAGCTCCAATAACATAATCACTAGCATCACACATCAGTTCAAATGATCCCAGTTAGGTGAAACTATAATAGGGGCTGTGATTAATTTTTTCTTTAATAACTAAGAGGGATTTAAATAATTTTTAGTGAATTCAAATCTCTTGTCCTTTTCTAAAAGTTGGCATAGAGGTTTAGTAATTTTTGAAAAATGTTTAATAAAACGCCTACAAAAACCAACATGTCCAAGAAAACTCCTAACCTCTCTTACATTAGTATGAGGTGTTAGTTTGGATATAACTTGAATTTTTGCAGGGTCTACTTCCATACCATTTTTCAAAATTTTATGCCCTAAGCAACTCCTCCTGCAACCATAAATGAACATTTCTCTCAATTTAGAACTAAATTAGTTCTTTCGCTTAACTCCAAAACTTTTTCAAGATAATTTAAGCATGCATCAAATGATGTTCCAAATACAGAGAAATCCATAAACACTTCTAATCCATCATCAATTAACTTACTAAATATAGACATCATACATCTTTGGACTAAAACTTTTTCAAGGTAATTTAAGTATGCGTCAAATGATGTTCCAAATACAGAGAAATCATCCAAGATAATTTAAGCATGCTCAAATGATGTTCCAAATACGTAAGATAATTTAAGCATGCTTCAAATGATGTTCCAAATACAGAGAAATCATCCATAAATACTTAAGATAATTTAAGCATGCGTCAAATGATGTTCCAAATACAGAGAAATCATCCATAAAATACTTTCTAAGCATGCGTCAAATGATGTTCAAAATACAGAAAAATCATCCATAAATACTTCCAATCCATCATGTCAAATGATGTTCCAAATACAGAGAAATCATCCATTAATACTTCCAATCCATCATCAATTAACATTCCAAATATAGAGAAATCATCCATAAAGACTTCCAATCCATCATCAATTAACTTACTAAATATTAGAGAAATCATCCATAAATACTTCTAATCCATCATTAATTAACTTACTAAATATAGACATCATACATCTCTGGAATGTTGCAGGTAGAAATCATCCATAAATACTTCTAATCCATCATCAATTAACTTACTAAATATGGGCATCATACATCTATGGAATGTTGCAGGTGCATTACACATAACTCTAAAACTTTTTCAAGATAAATTAAGCATGCGTCAAATGATGTTCCAAATACAGAAATCCATAAACACTTCTAATCCATCATCAATTAACTTACTAAATATAGACATCATACATCTTTGGACTAAAACTTTTTCAAGGTAATTTAAGTATGCGTCAAATGATGTTCCAAATACAGAGAAATCATCCAAGATAATTTAAGCATGCTCAAATGATGTTCCAAATACCTTTTTCAAGGTAATTTAAGCATGCATCAAATGATGTTCCAAATACAGAGAAATCATCCATAAATACTTTCAATCAATCATCAATTAACTTACTAAATGTTGACATCATACATCTATAGAATATTGCAGGTGCATTACATAATCTGAAAGGCATTCTTTGAAAAGCAAAAGTTCTAAAAGAACTAGTAAATGTTGTCTTTCTTGATCCTTAGGAGCAATAAAAATTTGATGGTACCGGTATATTCATCTAAAAAACAAAAATATTTTTGTCCAGCAAGTCTATCTATTATTTGGTCTAAAATGGGTAAAGGGAAGTGATCTTTCCTAGGGGCAGTGTTTAATTTTCTATAATCAATACAAATAAGCCACCCAGTAACTTGTCTGATGGGTATTAATTCATTATTTTCTTTTATTTCAATAATCACTCATCCTTTCTTAGGAACACAATGAATTGGACTTACCCAAGCACTATCTGAAATAGGATATATAATTCTAGTGCCTAACCATTTCAAAATTTCCTTCTTAAGTACTTCTTTCATCATTGGGTTTAATATCCTTTAGGGATAAACTCTTAGTTTATATTGTTCATCTAGTATAATTCTATGCATATAGATCGAATGACTGATTCCCTTAATATCAGCTAAGGTTCAACCAAAAGCTTGCTTGTATCTTTTTAATGTATCTAACAGTCTTTGCTCTTACAAATCATTTAATTCTGAAGATATAATAAAAAGTAATGTAGATGAGTCTCCCAGAAACACATACTTTAAGTGGTTTGGTAATATTTTCAACTCAAGTTTAGGTTATTTTATAATTGATGGAACTAGATTCTTATTAGCATTTTCTGTAATATCCAACATCTCAAATCTTTCCTGAGCATAATCTAATTCTTCATTTTCTTTTTCATCCAAAATAACTTCATCACTATCTTCAAATTGCTCTTTTTCTTCAAAACGTTCTTTAAAATGTTCATTCAATAGATGTTCACAAATTTCCATGCAAAAACATTCATTATCTCTTTCAACAGCNCATGTTATGTCACTTCTAAGTTTAGCAGTTTTGGATGGAAGGAAATATTTGGATAGAAATTTCTGTGAAATTTCTCCCCAAGTTCTAATAGATCCTGGTGCTAATGAATTTAACCACATCTTAGCCTTATCCCTAAGTGAAAAAGGAAAAATTCTAAGTCTAACAGCATCATTTGAGACTCTGTCATTATTTAAAGGTAGTGCATAGTTCTAAAAAACAAGCGAGGTGTAAATTAGGATCTTCATTTGGTGTACCTCCGAATTGATTATTTTGTACCATTTGCGAGGTGTAAATTAGGATCTTCATTTGGTGTGCCTCTGAATTGATTGTTTTGTACCATTTGGATTAGGTTTAAGCTTAAATGAATTAGCAGCTACATCAGGATTTTGGATAGATAAGTGAATTTCAAATTTAAGCTCAAATGAATTAGAAGCTACATCAAGATTTTGGATAGATAAGTGAATTTCATCTGTTGTAGACAAATGAATTAGTGGCTACATCAGGATTTTGGATAGATAAGTGAATTTCATCTGCTGTAGGATTTGCATAGTCTCTTAGGGGTCTATAGCACCTACATCAGGATTTTGGATAGATAAGTGAATCTCATCTGCTGTAGAATTTGCATAATCTCTTAGGGACTACATCAAAATTTTGGATAGATAAGTGAATTTCATCTGCTGTAGGATTTGCATAATCTCGTAGAGGTCTAAGTTGGAGTTCATTTTCTATTCCTTGATTGCTCACATTGTTTTCCATTGTATCAGAATTTCTAGATTCTCTTCTCAATCTTCTAATTTTTCTAACAGTGCGTTCTAATTCCTAATCGTATGGTATATGATTTTCAGGTCCAAATTTACGCATACAATTTGAAATCAGTACACAGAAAATAGTTAACTAATTATGAAAATAAGTTGCAATTCAAGTAAAAATTTTTTAATAGTGCTAATTTGTCCGTCACTCTAATTATGATTCTTGTTTACTCCTTGGCAACGGTGCCAAAAATATGACAGCGACTTTATAAATGCTTAAAAATACAAGTATTTAATGCTGCTGCTAAAAGATTTAATTCCTTAGCAACGGCACCAAAAACTTGATAACGATTATAGATTTGATAAAGATGTATATATAAAATATTCAATAATGGTAAAGTCACACTTATCAATGCAAGTATACGTATCACTCAAGTAATATAGGGCTCTAATGGAGTCTTAGATATCAATCCCACAGGGAGTAATAACAAGTATACGTATCGCTCAAGTAATATTGGGTTCTAATGGAGTCCTATATATCGATCCCACAGGGAGTAATATTAGAACTACGAACAAAGTTTTTAGAAAAGTAATACTTAATCGCAATAATGGAGTTCAAATTGCTTATCTGTCTCTAATAGGCAATTGAAATAAATATGTAATTTTAATAACTCTTAAATAATTAATTATACTAATAAAGTTTTTANAAGACATAATATTAATGTTGGCTCCCAAATCACGCAAAGCTCTTCCATAAAATTTTTCACCGATAGCACACGGTATAGTGAAACTACCAGGATCTTTTAGTTTCTAGAACTTTTTCTAAATAATTGCACTACACTCTTCGCTAAGTGCAACAGTTTTGTTGTCTGTGAACTGAATAATTACACTATACTCTTCGCTAAGTGCAACAGTTTCATTATCAGTGAACTTCATTTTCTTGTTCAAAATTTCTTTCATAAATTTCACATAATTGGACATTTGCTCTAAAGCTTCTACGAAGGGAATATTTACAATTAATTTCTTGAGAATTTCTAAAAACTTGGAAAATTGCTTATTCTGTTTGTGTTGCTTCAATCTTTGAGGAAACGGTGGTGGATGTTTCTCCACAGTAATTTTCATTGGGGTAAGTGGATATTCTAATACTGGGTATTCATGATCCTTTTCTTTTTATGTATTCACTTTCTCTTTCTCTATTTTCATTTCTTTCTGTACTCTTGTTTTCAATTCTTTTCCACTTCGTAATTGTATCACTTTTATTTTTTATTTTCCTTGATCTTTAGGATTTGGTTCCACAATACTAGGAAAAGTTCCTAATGTTC
>JXCR01118924.1:0-29347 GCA_002079205.1 Phalaenopsis hybrid cultivar
GACTGGGGGTGGATGTGATGAGGGTTGGAGTGGTGGGTGTGCTAGGGGTGGGGTGGTGGTTGTGCTAGGAATTAGTGGTGGTTGTGCTGGGGATTGGAGGTGGATGTGATGGGGGTTGGGTGGTGGATGTGTTGGGGTTGGATGGTGGCTAATGTATATTCTCTAGTTGATCCGAAATATTAATGTTTTCCCTTTCTTTATTTAGTAACGCAATTACGCAATGGTTAAAATTAAAGAAATCAGTTCATCAAACATATGGGATACGGAAGTCACACACATATTCTGTGACTTTGTCTTAATGAGGTTTAGCTAGAAAATAGACTTACTACCTATTTTAACAAAGAAATGTAGCACAATATTATAAAAAAATTTAAAGAAATGACAGGAAGGGAGTACGATATGTGACAATTTAAGAACAAGTAGGATCAGTTCAAAAATGACTGGAAATTACGGAAGGAACTAAAACGGGAATCCATGGGCTTGGGTTGAAATCCAATCAAACGGATTATTGATGCTTCGGAGGAATGGCGGACTGAGACATTGAACGTAATAACCTATCCACTGAAGACTTATTTTTCCTTTATCCTACTTAGTTGTTTGAAGTAATAAACGTGTCTATAAATTGCAGGTAGTGCCATCTGCAAAGAAATTCTATCGGAACTCCTTAAAGTTGTTGGAGGACCCGACCTGCAGACATATATTCATGAAGATGTCCCTTGATCGTCGAGTCGACTATTTACATTTATTTATGGACAATTAATTTTGTGTTCTTATTTAATGGCTTTGGTTTTTTTTCCGTTTGTTTCATGGGTTATCTGATTTGGATATTTTCCTTTCCAGCACAAACAATCTGATTTGGATGTTCTTTTAACGTTGTCTGATTCACACATATTGCCTGAATAAAGCACTTCTTTAGCAAGGACTTACAACAAGAGAGCCTGCAAAGAAAGATTGCGGCGGCAGTAATTTTTTCGTATGAATACTACAACTCATACATCGATCAAACTCTCTGCATGACATCCACTTATATTGGTGATAAATGGGTTGGGGAGTTACTACAATGATACTCCACAATATTCAATAACATATTATGTTTAACAAAAGACACTCCTTACACGACATAATTGAAAAGAAATTGGTCATACTGAGTGGTATACCAACGAATTCATTTTTAAAATAGGTGCAGAATGTGGTGGTCACATTAGTGCTCTGCAACTACATCCGACGGCATTCTTCTTGAACAAATGTAGACTTCAGCATGACTGACGATGATCACATGCAGGTCCCACCAAAAGTATTGAATTTCACGTAGGTCAATCTATACCACAGCCAGGGGCAGAGTCACAAAAAGGTTACACCCACGATGGCAAAGGTGTCGTAGAAATGATTCAATTGTGAGAGTGGATTACCGACGTCATTGTTGGATGTTGATTAGATGATTCATATTTATTTTATCAAGTTCATGTTTATTTTATGTTTCATGTATTATTGAAATTTTAGATATTGTAAGTTTTATGTTGTTTGTAATTGTTTTTCTCTTTTTTCGCTTCATTTTCATTCCTTTTTTGGGCTTGTGAGGTCCATGATGAGACGTTCAACCTTGTGAATTCTTCTGGATGGTCTGTTAGTCACTATTAGTTGGTGTCATATGTGAAATCTTGAAAAAAACAACCAACTTCTTTTTTTTCTTTTCGATGCTAGAGTTTTCGAGGTACTTTTGGATGGTCTGTTAGTCGTTGTTGGTTGGCGTCACATATGAAATCCTGATACAGGCAACCAAGTTCCTCTTTTCTTTTCGATACGGAAGTTTTTGAGCTACTTTTAGATGAACTTCTTTTGTTGGTATGTATAAGTGACACGCAGAAGCTTAGTATTAAGTGAGCTAAAGGCAACCAAAAACCTCTGTTTTATAAGGTTTGTTGTCTTCTTGTAACGACAGGTTTGGTGGGGTTGATATACTTTCTCTGAGACCTCGCACCCGCCCAAAACCGTGTTTATTTTATATTCCATTGATAATTGATATTTTAGATATTATAAGTTTTATGTCGTTTATAATCATTTTTTCTCCTTTATCATTCCTTTTCGTTTTTTTTTTTGAGTTTGTAAAGTCTATGATGAGACGTTCGACCTTGTGGGTTCTCCTAGATAGTCTGTTAATCATTGTTGGTTTGTGTCATATGTGAAATTCAGATAAAGATAACAAAATTCCTCTCTTTTTTTCGATGCTTAGGTATTTCTAGATAGCTTTTTTTGGGGTGATATGCATATGTGACACACAACATTGGCATTAAGTGAGCTAAAGGCAACTGAGAACCCTTATTTTATAAGGTCTGATGGTATTTTGTTGTGACAGGTTTAGTGGGGTTGGTGTACTTAGTTCTATGAGTCCTTGCTCCCGCACAAAACTGTAATTGATTAGTGTCTTTGTCAATTTATGTTTGTGTTATGAATAATGGATTGACTTTTGAATCATTTAAGGAATATGAGCTCTAGGATTTCAAAGACCTCCCGAGGAGTGCTTTGTCACAACAGACTATAGACATCCCTACTGAAATCACGTCGGGCACCTAGATACGGGAGACAGTTTTACATGTGCCTACAGAGGATTACGAAAAAGTGACTTCTGCTAGGCAGACAGTTTGGCGGATTCCACTATCAATGATCGGGGTTGAATGTTATCTCTAGAGAACGACATAGCTCGTGACAAACATCATTTGTACTTTAAAATTAAGATTATCATATTTTTAATTGTAATTTTAACATATTTTTCTTTTTAAGCAATCTTGATACTCACTGTTAAGTGAAGTGTGTATCTAATTTTTTGTATTGTTCTGAAGTGGTTTTTAGCTTCTCAAGTATCAAATATATTTTTATAACAGTTCTATTGTAAACAGCATTACTGCACAGAGGCGAAATAATCATTTATCCAGAAAAATTTGCAAAACAGTTGTTTTCCAACAGCACAAACCAAACAGTCAATCAATTTATCTGGATCAGCTACTGCTCAGTAGCTTATCTGGATAAGCTGCTTATCAACAGACCCTTAGAGTTGTCATGCCTATGGTGTTAGTTCATCGAACTCAAGACAGTCTTGGACAACCACTAATAATTCGATTGGAGTTTCCTCACAGGTTGGGTTGTCAAAACAGCTCGTTGTTCACGAATAATTTTTGTTCGACTCATTAAGAAGCTTGTGTAAATTTCGTTCACTAAGTTAACAAGTCAAACACAAATAATTGTTTTGTGATCGATATATAAACGAGTCAAACACGAACAAAGATTTGTTCGATTGTGTTCGATTCATTTTGGCTCGAAATAATTAAATTATATATATATATAATATATATATATATACATATAATTGGTGAGTGGTATTTTTAAAAAATTTAATTGGCTATAAAGCTACAAATATTTATAATTAATTAAAATTATTAATTAAAAAAATAAAACAAAAATATATTAAATTATATTTAAATGATGTTTCAATATAAATAAGAAAATTTAAATCTTGCCTCGGCTCTTAACATTCTATGGTTGTGTGATTAGGGTTGTCAAAATAACTATGTTTGCGAACGGCTCTAGTTCGGCTCGCTAAGCTAACGAACTGAACACAAACACATTTTTTGTGTTCGAAATATAAACGAGTCGAACAAGAAAATTGGTATTTTTTAACGAACCAAACAAGAGCTTAGCCTAAGCTCGCTCGTGTTCGACTCGTTTACACCCCTACTCATGAGCTCGGACGGAACTACGTGTCATTCTCTCATCAGTAAAATAATCGGTACTCCTTTGTGTTCTCATCTTATTCAGAGTCTACTGTGTCGATGCCCATTTTATCAACAACACTTAGTTCGGTGAAACAGATCATTCCACTAATTGTGCAATCCAATTCAATATGCCCAAATTTGTAGCACTTAAAACACTTTCTGGTAGTGGTTGATTTAGAAATATTGGTTCGCTCCACCAATTCTATACTCTAAATTAATTTTGTTCCTTACGTGGGTTTGGCTTAGATATTCTCTTGAGTGTACTCCTACAATAAGAGTCTGGGGTTGAACCTTGCTTGTAAGACGTGGTGGTCGTCCGGTGATGTGATCTCTTTATTTTGAAGGAGGGCTTCGAAGATCTGGTCTGTAATGAGTTGGTAATTATTGGCGTTGCATCTTCCGTTTCATTGTCTTTTCCCTCACATTAGCGTAGGAGCTTAAATTTTCTTCACCAAAATAATGTACTTTTATTTAATTTGTTGGCAGGTAGTTTCGCTATAATATTCGGTGGGGCTTCCTAGTACTAAAAAAAAAATTTCATGATTTAAAGCCTCTCAAAGACCAAGTGAATGTCAAAATGTGGCAAATTCACAATCACTTTAAAATCCTAGCTTCTCAAGTATTTCAAATCAAATCTTCGGAATAGAGATCCTTCGATCCTGGAATCTGTATGGTGGAAGAGATTCAGTCCACTCTTTCGATCTAACAAGTCGTTGTTGTAGCTACGAGTGACCCGTCTAGATTGTCTCCTCTCGAAGATGGTAAAACTCTGTTACACTTGGAGGATTTCCTCCATAGAAGGTTCTCAGACATCTCTTAACGAATTTATCATAAACGGCATTATGTTATTTCCTCCCGAACAGGTCTCCAACAATTGTCTTTTCGGCCGTGTGGCTAAGATTTGGGTTTAGGTAGGTGAAAGAGGATGTGTATAGTTAGTGTGGGTGGGAAATAAAAATTTCGGGTGGAGGCAGGATTAGGTATGGATGGATGTTAGAAACCCTAGGATGGGACCATAGTTAAACTAGCTCTAATACCAAACCACAATACTAAAAACAAATATTATTATTAAAAGCAAATAAGCGGTTACAAACAATAAACTAGAAAGGAAAAATACAACATGACACCCAAAAATCTAAAAAAGCAACAGACATAACATAAAAACTCAAACTAAAGGTAGATCTCGGGATGATGGCGGTGATTGGCGAGGGTTTGGAAGGCATTGGGATGCTGGACGAGGTGGTTAGCAAGCTGAAAAACAACAAGGCAATGTCTTCCCAGGTTCCGGACAGCAACTAAGTGAAAGATATCAATGTGGCAAGGTTGTCCGGAATAATGGCAGCAAAGAGGAGGGGGCAGAGTTGGAACAACAGTGACAGCGAAGATAGAGGGCTGGAATAGAGATGGGGATGTGATGGACAGCCGAACAGCCAAATGAAAGCTGTCCTTGGCAGGGTCGACAAGGAAAAGGGCTGGAGAATGATGAAACTGCAGGAAAACAGAAAAAGGGTTGTTGTCCGAGTGGCCTGCAGCGAGGAGGAATGTGTAGCAATGAAGCGGGAGGGATGCGGAGGAGTTGGGGAAGGATAAACACCAGCTAGAGATCAAGATATAGCCGAAGCACCACCTGGAACCCTAGAATACAGCTCTCAAATTGAAGAAGAGATGTCGGCAGAGATTCTGATACAAAACACATGAAAAGCTGACGTCCAACCCTAATATAACACATGTATAGGAAAGGAATAAAAAAGAATAAAGGATAATAGAAAGAAAGCATAAAAAGGAAAATCTTTTTAGGTATTTTGTGAGAAAAATAACTGACAGCGGGAAATGTGCGGCAATTCTCCAGTGATTGTGAGAGTCCAGAGCAGTGCGCTCCCGTGTCAGAAATCTTTCAGAGCGGTTGAAGCAATTGACAGTGACACATGAAAGAATGGAGATGTCAAAGTGGAGTATCAGCATGCAGCCAACGAGAGAGAGAGAGAGAGAGAGATGCTATTGATTCAAGCTAAACCCATGATAAAGACCCAGCAGAACTAACATTGATAGTTCTAGAAGGTTGTGAGTCTGAGGAGTTGATAACAGAAAAGTGGCAGCCCATGTTGAAAGAGTTGTTGGATGCAATGACAGACAGTTTAACTCCTAAGAGATTGACACCACTATGGGTGGTCCAACATGTCATTACTTCAGATAGAGATAAAAATTTTGAACTATTTTTGGAAGACTATATAGAACAAACTAAATACTAAGTTTTGATCAGTTTAACAGCACGTCCACAAATAAATGATAAGACATGAGTGGCAAACTGTAATTTTGGAAATCTCTTTGGGCGTTTTGTGAGAAAAATAACTAACAATAGGATTCAAGTCTTTCCAGAGGAAAAAAAAACCTCTCCTAGCTAGGGAGAATGATGTGAGAGCATTACTCCTGGGATGTCGCGCAATTTCTGCAAGATCTGCAATTTGTGAGTTCAACAGGATCACAGACAACCCCGCAATCATGGGTTCAAAATAAGGTGTTGTAAACTTTCAATCATTTGGATTTTCTTCTTTTCTTGACTTCATTATTATTTTCATATTTCTATTTAAGTCATTTTCTATAGGGGAAACTATTTATATCTTTTTATTTTCTATTTTTCAGACATTTGCTTGATTTTGACTATTTTGTATATCGTAATCTCTAAATTTTACCTAAGTAGTGTTATATCATTTTCTTTTTACAATTGGTGTGTCTGTAGCTTACTCAATAACAGGTGGTGAACCTCCTCACTGCACATACCGCGCCATTTCATCGCCTGTCTCGCTGTTTTCAGCAGTGGCAGCCGCCGAACAGCTCAAACCTGCTTTCTAGCACTAGATTTCATAACTTATTCCCCTCCAAATGTCGTCGAGGCTGTTTTATCTTTCTCTTGTCATTCCACAACCACCTATACTCTAAATCCGCATCCCAAGCATCTTCTCGGAGCCCTAGAATGATATCAATGTATTTAAGGGTTAGTTATCTGAATCTATGAAAATTGGTTTTGAATTTTTAAGCAGATTTCTCTCTTCAATTTTAACAAATAGTCGAGATTTTGAATTCCTTTTTTTTTTATCATAAATAAGACTTAGTTGGAAACATGAAAAACAGAACCTTTCTTCCTCCTCTATCCCCGGCTATTATAAGACAGTAGCAGCACAACCCTTCCCTTACAAATTTGGTTGGGCCTGACAGCCAACAACGCTAGGGAAAGTCACCAAGCAACCAAACTTCACTTCAAATGATTCTGGCTGACTAAAATATGTCTAGAACAATTATTCCAAGAATTGGATCGTGCTGCTCATTGGAGAGTATTTAAGAAATTGTGAAGGAGAAAAGCAGAGGAATCTTCATTAGCTTGGTCATCAAATCTCTTGCAACAATGTATTCAAGACTCTTCAATCGATTATGACTTAATTTGTTTTATGTTTTCAAAATGCATTCATTCTAGAGATGAAAAAGAACTTGAATAAATGAATCATAGAAATGCAATCAAATGCAACTACACTTAAATGCTGCAACCTTTCAGGTAATTTTGCCGCTCTTACCACAAATTCCAAGAGTTGCCGATCTTTCATTGCCCTAAGCTCCGCAATATCCCACAACCCTTTTTCAGCCAGCTTTTTGAGTGAGCTGCAGTTTGGCAAAATATCTATCTTATGAAATCAATGAATTTAAAACCCAAATTAACTTTACTAAAAAATTAAATTCAGACCTTTCCTTGTATAGCCGTTGCACATCTGGAAATTCCTCCTTGAGATTGTTCCTTTGTATTACATCATAAGCATTCTTAAGCATTTTCATTTCAACATACTTCTGAACTAGAAGACATATCATTGGCTTCCCCATGAACACAGCCCACTTTTCTGCAGCTTTAAAATGATTATTATCCATCATTTTCAGCAGAAAAGATTGACCTAGGTGGACAGAGAAGTGTTCCACCAGTACCGTGGCAGTCATATATGACTGGGACTCGATGAAGTCAAATATATGACTTTCAATAAAAGCCCTTGCTTTCTCCATATCATCTTTTTTTCTCACAGAACCAAATTTGGCCTCCCCAATATCTTTCAGCTCAATTTCATAAAGCTCCAATATTTTTATGAGAATTCGTTCTTCATGACTAACAGAACAAGCAAGGATGTCAACAAATAGCTGAGCAGCATGAAGTTTGGCTTCTGATAAAACTCCAAGTACAGGCTTTCGATTTTTCAGACGTTTAAGAGAGCACATAAGCAAGTGACTGAATCCTTCAGCATACTGGAGGCCCAACTGAGGCAAAATATAAAGGCATTGAACAATAAAAGTGTATGGATCAGGCTGAGGAGCATTATAAAGCGCTTGAAAAACATGTTGTTGAAGGATGTTAAACTTATGAGTCGCTTTACGTGTACCTATCAACGTCAGCACTAAATTAGCAAGGCACGCATTTAACAATTGAATATAAAGAATCACAAGCACGTATAGAATCACTTTTATAAAATGATGTAAGTTCAAAAGAAGCTTAACCAGGCCAGTGAACCAAGAATAGAAGAAGAAAAAAATACCAGCAAATAGCGAATTAAGTTGCATGCATGTTCCAACATAGTACAAAGCTTACAATGTTTGACTAACTGAGCAACAGTTTACCAGATAAAACATGCAAACCCACGCATATATTAAAAGCATATCTAGGGCTAGCAAATGAAAAATAAACTAGTTGTTAAAGCATAAGAGAAGAGTGCTGTCAAATTTAATAAGGGACAAAATTGCAAAATGATCAGAGCAGGCACTGATGCACCACAAATAATATAAATAACCATGACATTTCTATAAATTTGAATCCAAAACATGCTGAAAACACACTCAGTACGCCAATCTCATCTTGCATATTTATAAAAGGCTATGAGAGTGGATGAAACTTTTTTCAAGTTTTACCCCAACCAACTACCTATAAAGCTAATACCAGCCTTAAAAAGTGGCATAAGATTTAGTTTTCTGATTTTATCCGTACAAACTATACTGGTGCTATGGTAAGCCTATATCCAAACTACTAACAACCAATGCGGAGGAAATTTAAAGAAAATCTTATTTTTATTTAAGTAAAAACTTACAAGATGATAGCAGACCAAAAAAGAGGCAAACTTATAACAAATTCTTACTACAAAACTCGAGATGCTACTAAATCAACTGCCCAACACATAACAAAACAATTTTATTTATAATAGCAAAAGTAGACTGAATCCAAGCAAAACTTCATCAAAATTAATTAGCAACGCTATAGCACAGACACAAAAAATCTATTTTTTTAAAGCATTGCTTTTGCCTTGAAGAAGTTTCTTTTATAGTTCCCACTTAAGATTTTGTTAAATTAGTGGGAATATGGGACCCAATTGTCTACAAAAATCATGTGACTACTGTCATTTAGCTCAGTTTGATTGCAACGTTTTTTGCACCTTAGCCCATCCTTTTGCCAATGTCTCACTATCTATTGATGTGTTGTGTCTTGAGACATCTAATCACCGTGCTTAAGAATTGGAGCAGGTGTTGAAAATAGCTCCAAAACTTGTTTCTAGTACTCTTGAAATAATATCAGCTTCATTATTATGAACCTTTATGTGGCTCTTTCCTCTAATTTTACCACAAATACCCTCGAAGGAAAATTCAAAAGTGCCCAATGTCTTATTGATCATCATTGCCTTACTAGAACTGATAACACATTTTATGCGGGTTAAATTATCATCCACATCGATTATTATCCACCATTTTACCGAAAATTATATTTTGATTGCATAGACAAATTATGAGCTTCAATACAAAGTCTTGGATTCTTTGTAGTCTGTCATAAAGTATAGCCATTTTGACTACTAAATCTTAAGAAGAAATAGCTACATAATTGAGAGATCAACAAAATCTCTATAATTAGGTGAGCTCTAGAATTTTATGCTAACTAGTTGTGAGAGATTAATGTCTTCTGAAGTAAATGCTAGAGTCCTCATAGATTAGAAATCACTGACTAACTATTATATTTCATAAAGGATGATTTTGCTAGCTATATTTTATTGCATAATTAATTAGATCCAAAGATTATGCCTTGTCACATTTGACAGAACCTGAGACAAGTAGTAAGCCCAAATTGTTGACTAACAAAATTTTTTAATCTATAAGTTAATGTTAAAATATATAACTTCATATGAAGCATTAATCTATTGTTATTATAAGTACTCATGAAAAATCAACAATTCCTACCAAAAAATNTTTGCTAGCTATATCTTATTGCATAATTAATTAGATCCAAAGATTATGCCTTGTCACATTTGACAAGACCTGAGACAAGTAGTAAGCCCAAATTGTTGACTAAAAAAATTTTTTAATCTATAAGTTAATGTTAAAATATATAACTCCATATGAAGCATTAATCTATTGTTATTATAAGTACTCATGAAAAATCAACAATTCCTACCAAAAAATAAAGAAATTCTAAGGAAAATATTCTAAATAGAAGCATCTGTAATAGAAACGAAAAAAAAAAAAATTAGTAGAATCCCTTCTGTCTCTTGGTTTGTTTATAAATACACACATCTACACCTTAATATGATGCCTAGGAAACAACATACTATTAAGGATGATGTTATTGAATCAGCGTATTCTACCCCTCAGCCTCTGACAGTTGAGAGAGATGCNCCATCTACACCTTAATATGATGCCTAGGAAACAACATACTATCAAGGATGATGTTATTGAATCAACGTATTCTACCCCTCAGCCTCTGACAGTTGAGAGAGATGATAAATCTAGTAATCTTGAAATGGTTGCCTCCAATAAAATTAGACCAGTGCACAAATAGTAAAAGAATTAGTTACTGTGAAAAAATAATTTACCAATTGTAATCTTAAAATCATATGTACTCATCATTTTANCTAAATCTAGTAATCTTGAAATGGTTGCCTCCAATAAAATTAGTACCGGTGCTCATATATTAAAAGAATTAGTTACTGTGAAAAAATAATTTACCAATTGTAATCTTAAAATCATATGTACTCATCATTTTAAACTTGAAAAGAAGCTCGATCATCTTGCTATTATTTTAAAATGATCCAAGACGAACATCAACAAAAAAACTTTCAAGATCTCTTAAACAAATTTGGAGGAACTAATCAATAAACCTAAGATTAGGAAATCCTATCTAAAGAAAGTTCGGATGAAATTTAAGAATTGCAAAAATTGAAGAGCAATTTGCTTCACTTCAACTAGAAGAAAACGAACAACAAAATGGATTTTAACAAAATTAATTATCATCAGTTTCAAAGGGTAGATATCACTACTCTCACCCTATGCCTGTGGGCATTTTTTATTAAGAACACTTGAGAATTTTCAATATGACTATAATCCAACTCATATCTATTATCATCACTTTCAAAGGGTAGATATCACTACTGTCACCCAATGCCTGTGGGTATTTTTTATTAAGAAGACTTGAGAATTTTCAATATGATTATAATCCAACTCATATCTATTATCATCACTTTCAAACGGTAGATATCACTAATGTCACCCGATGCCTGTGGGTATTTTTTTATTAAGAAGACTTGAGAATTTTCAATATGATTATAATCCAACTCATATCTATGAATGGAACTTAGTTGTAGTGAAAAAATAAATCCAAGACTTATTGCAAAGAAGACCTGTTTAAGCTACTGCAGCACGTCTTTATAATAATACACCATTCAAATAGAAAAAATTATCGTCCAAGAGTTCATAGGTATGTTAAAAGGTTTTAGTGATAATTTTTAACTTCCGCCTAAAGAGAAGAAATAATTAATCCACCCAAACTCAAGGATCCATCATCATTAACTCCTACGACCATAGTTGATGATGCTATTTATTGCAGACATCTTGAACATTTTACCATGAATAATTTCAAGTCGAGAAGAATAAATTCATTCTCTTCTCCAAAAGATTTAATGTCCAATGTTAACTCACATTCATTGGTGCATGGATGTTTTCCTCTATAGAGTTATGCATTTATCAGATACAGATTACAGCCATTGGAAGCAAAAAGTTATTGAAGAACTTCAACTCTTTTTATCAAACATGTTAAACGACATCTTCTTAATCCACAAACTAGCAAATTTCCTATGACACTTGTACCTATGGCAAGCTAATTAGTGCCTGCATAATAGAAGACCTTGATCTGTAGTGATATTAAACTCAGAGAACAAATAAAAAGAGAAAAATTATAGAAGATGCAATTTAGTTGCTACTGCCGATAATTCTCTTATGAAGGACTAGTTAAAAAATCTTCCCACAAAAGGGAGCATCAAGAAAATAACTCAAAAAAAAAGAAAAAAATGGATGAAAAATAAACAACCAAAAGGATCCAACAAACCCATTAAAGGAAGTTAAAAAAAAAAAAGAGAAGGTAACTGCTACAGATGTGGACTAACAAAACACTAGCCAAAAAATGCATTATAAAAAAGAAACTTATTGATTTGAATTGTGATGAAAGAATAAAGAAGACCTTAATAAAAGTTCTTTTTAAATCTAATGAATCTTCCAATTCTAGTTTTGAATCGCAGAAAAAATTTCATAAAAAACGATTCAAAAATTGTTGTGATAATTGTTCACAAATAAATTGTTATAAATCATTCAAAGTAATGAATTAGCTTAACAACCGAACAAATGGTCAGAAAGATGAACAAAAAAAGGTATTAGTTCAAAATTCTGATAACAAAGGAATGAAAAAGATCTTAGATTTATTTGAAAATAAAACGAATAATTATGATGAACTCTAATCATACATTATGAGATAAATACTCAATATTATCTAGATAAAAAAAATCTCCCAAAACGGTCAATGACCTTAAACAATAGATTAATAATTTCAACAATGAAATAATTAATCTAAAAGCAAAACAGTCTATTATGAATAATAAACTAATAAACCTTGAACATAGCCATCAAAAACAAAAATCCCATCAGTAAGATCCTACACCCATATTGTGGGAGTCGATTTTATCAACACCCATCAAAGATCATTATGCATAAGCGGTTCATATTCATAGATCTAATCAAAAATCAACAATATGTTATTTCATACCTCACTGCATTAGTAAATAGTAGTATATATATGAATTGCATCCAAAAACGAATAATTTCTACCAAATATTTTGAGAAAACCTCTCATTGAATACATCAATTAGGGGAAACCAAATCAAAATCAAATACAAATTATCATCAGTTCTAATTTGGAGATATGATGTTCGAATAACCACAATTTTCTTTCCCTTGTCAAAAACTTTTCGCAGCATATGGCTTTAGGAAATCCATCGTCTATTATAAAACTTGATAACACTACTATTTACTCTGGTAAATTGGAAAAATAAATTATTCTTAAAGTTTTTACTGATCCGAAAGAAAGTATCTTTAATGAAATGAATAAAATTCATTTCAAAAAACTACAAACTAACTCCCTTAAGAAAGTTATTGTAGGGAATCTATCATCCAGCATCTTCATAATGAGAACCCTCAAAAAGAGAAAAATAATCCTCATCACTAAAGATTTCCATGATAAAATGTCTATTGATCTTCCATGTGAAAACAATTTCGATGAGACAAATACTTCAACAAAAACTAGTCCTTATCAAAAATACAGGGAATATATTAAACTATGTGATAGAGAGATCAATGATCCCTTAGCAAAAGGACTTACTAGAAAATCTCACTTCCCATTGAACTATACTGCTTTTTATGTCATGAGCATCACTAAAAAAGAATGTGAAAAACCGAGATTATTATTAAATTATAAACCTTTAAAAAAAATTATTTAATACCAGGTTGGACACTTTTTTTTTGCTGAGATTTAAATTATTTGGACACTATTCTCTTTTTCTTCAATTTGGAGAGTTGTCTTTTTTTTTTTCTTGAAGTGGGGAAGTTGTATCTTGAGCAGAATGGGAGGTGGAACCTTTCAAAGTCTGTACACCACTATCTTAGCCGCCGATTTCATCCCTCCTTGCTATTTTTCTATAATGACCACTTTTCCGTTTATCCCTTTTCCAAACAATTTTCTTTCTTTAAATTTTCCAATCTCTTTTATATTGAAGTAACCCAACCGGCTTACCAATCCTTACATATTAATGTAGGAACCCTTAATCGATGTCACTTGATATCAAAGATTTTAAACCATAGAATTTTTTTCCCAAGATCCAAAACCTAACCCACGAACAACACCAACATTCTCAGCATAAACCTGAACATAAACTTTTGACTAACTATAGATCAAAAATCCAGCTTAGCCAAAACCCTAGTTATTGGATATCTGCTGCCACCAAAAAGAAATCCTCAATGACATGGTCAAGGCCTTACTATGGAAGATATGGAAAGATAAATCCTCCAATTATTACAAAGGCTCGTTAATTTTGTAAGAAACGGCTTTGGGAAATCACTCATAACAACAATAGTGCCAACCAAATGGAGAAGATATAACACCTTATTTCATCTCCTCGAGAGAGTTGAAGAAAGGGAGCTGAAGTGAGAGATTGGGAACATGAAAGGGTAAATTCGTTTTATAAATAGACGTGGGACATAGACAGGAGACTGACGAGCGCAAGCTAGGGCTTCCTGTAGCTGACGACGAAGACAGCTGGCGAGGATGACAGTGTGTAAGATCGAAGCCGAGCAGAACGTCCACTTCGCATGCAAATCGTAATGTCATGTTGGGAAGGAGACTTGTGAATGTCTCGTGCGATTGAACCGAAGGAGTATTCCTGTGAGTGTATCATATGTGATAGAAGAAGCTTCAAGCAACCGACGTTGAGGAAAAGGGGACACACCAATTTTGTGCAAGTTAGAGCAGACGATCGAAGTAGGGTGAGTATTACTTTTTTATTGAATTAAGGCTCATGATATAGAATTTCAGCTTGAAGGGAGAATAAAGAGAAATGCACGAACTAAAGGAGGGAGATTGATCTGAGCAAACTCCAGTAAGGTGAGTTCGAGTTAGGAATGTATCTGGCGACAGATGTATCATGCTCCAAGGTGATAGTTATCTCCTCGATCACTCTCCAAACTTTTCCTTCCAGCTTGCCACCTTTTCCCTTGCACCGCACCTTCCCTTTACCCTCTCAACTCCTACTGTTGAGCTCTATCGGCAACCTTCCAGTTGGCTGCCAGGACCCCGTCGTCCCTCTCCCTACTACCGCAAACCCCCTCCAGAGCCCACTTTGCCACCACCAGACATCCCATCACCCTTTGTTGTGGCCGCCTCCCTTCAAAACCGTCCCCATCCACTTCAATTACACTCCTCCCAACTCGATCTACTTTCATCACACCTTTCTGCACCCCTACCTACAGCCACCATCTCTCAAATCACCTCTTACATGTTGTACAATTGAGGTTCATCATGTTTCCCCATGTCCTAGAAAATAGTTTGAGTTTTGTGTGGTTTTATTTCAATTTTATGAGCATTTGATCGGACTACTTTAAATTTTCATCAACAATATTTGCGTTTGATTATTTCAAGTTAATTCCGATATCAATTGGTATCAGAGCTAATCTAACACTAGTTGTATCTTAGAGTTTCCTAATATCCTTTTTACCCCTTCACCAAATTTTTTTTTTCTTTTTTATCCTCAACCACCCCTTCTAAATCCAAACCCTAAACAAGTCATCATAGAGATACTTATTGAAACCTACCAAGAATAAGATGCAACGGGAGATCCATTGGCTTCAACAGAGGCTTGCGGAGATAGATGGTGGAATCGCTGGACTCAAGGGAAAATTACCCTCGATCATAATCTCGAGAGTCTAAGAGGAAATAGGGACAAGTATCTAAATCTGTTCCAAAGGAAAGACATCAGCGTTAAGGAATAAAGCTCCGCAGCTTCGAAATTCAGTATCAGAAGAGGCAAAGAAAAGAGCCTACATATGGAGGACACGAGGACTTTGGCATCAAGGTGGACCTACCAAAATTTAATAGAAGTATGAATTCAAATGACTTTATCGACTGACTGCAATCTGTGGAGTGATTCATCGAATGTGAGAAAGTGTCAGAAGATAAACGAGTAAAATTAGCAGCCATCAAGTTGAAGAGGAGCGGCTCCTTGTGGTGAGAGAACTTACGAAGGCAAAGGAAGAGAGAAGGCAAAGATAAGATTACTAAGTGAGAAAAGATAAGGAAAAAGATGCAAATGAAATACCTTCCACCAAATTACCACCAAGGCATGTTTCTAAGACTACACCATCTACAGAAGAGAAACTTTTAGTGGGGTTAATGGCACAGTTTGAGCAATTGCAGATAAAGTGTGAGTTGGTCAAGCCAGAGAAACAAACTACAGTCCGCTATTTGGGGGGCCTGAAACCCGCTATTAGCAATATTGTGAAGTTACAATCATATTAGTCATTTGGGAATTTCCAAATATTAGTCTTGTAGGTGAAAAGACAACTAAAACAGAGAAAGCAGCAATCTTCATTCAGGCAATAGTTCTCATTTAAGAAGTCACCTACAGCTACAACAACCGACAATGGTACCTCTAGAGGAGTTGTCAAGACAAGTCAGGGAAGCAATAAGACAAATTTGAGTGGAAAGAAGAAGGAAAAAGTTAGCTTGCCCGATACATTGCCTTTTAGGAGGTGTTTTAGATGTCACGGCTACAGGTAGATGGCCTCTAGCTATCCCACAAGTCAGGTTATTTCATTCAATATCAGGGTGTCGATGAGGAATCAGAGGATAGTACAGAGAAAGAACTTTAGCTCCAGAGTGATGAAGGAGAGATATTAGTCATACTGAGAGTTCTGCAGTCAAAGCAGGAGAGAGATCGATCATGGCTGAGGCACAATATCTTTCGCACTAAGTGTAGCATAGGGCAATTTTTTTTAATTTGATTATCGACGGTGAGAGTTGTGAAATGTGGCGTCCACGTTAATGGTAAAGAAATTGGGATTGTTCAAATAGAAACATCCTCCGTCTTATTCTCTTAACTGATTGAAGAGGGAAAAGCGAGGGGTGTAGATCAGTAATCTTTCGTTAAATTTTCAATTGGGGGTAAGTTACAGGAGCAAGTGTGGTGATACATGATTCCAATGGATGCGTGTTATATTCTGTTAGGGAGGGCTTGGTGGTTCGACTATAAGACTCAGTAGGACGGCTTCCAGAATACTTACTCTTTTAAAAATGACAAGAAACACATTGTATTGTTACCTGTTAAGGATGCAAGAGGTGTAGACGACACAAGAAAGCATTAGTCTCAAGGGTCGCCTTCATGCAATCAGTTTGAAATGATCCAATGGCATTGATCTTGGTCCTACTAGAGAAAACTTGGGAGAGTGAGATACCAACACCGCTACAGCCACTATTCCATCACTTCAAGGATGTGATGACAGACAATTTTCCAAAGAGATTTCCGCCACTGAGAAATATCCAGCATACCATAGATCTCATAACAATATCAGTGTTATCAAACTGGTTTTCCAACATATTAAGGCCTGCAGAGTAAGAGAGTTGCAGCGATAGTTACAAGATCTCATCGCAGAAGGGTTGGTTAGAGAAAGCACCAGTCCGTCTATTGTCCTCGATCTGATGTTACCTAAGAAGGATTGTTCGTGGCAAGTGCGCATTGACAGTAGAGCCATCAACAAGATTTTCGTCAAGTGCTGGTTTCCCATACCTCGCCTGGATGAACTCTTGGATCAATTGCACTGAGCCACCAACTTTTCTAATATCAACTTATGCAGTAGGTATCATTAGATCTGGATGAGGTCAGAAGACGAGTGGAAGACCGCTTTCAAGACACAATATGACTAATATAAGTGGATTGTTATGCCCTTTGAATTGTTGAATGCGCCCAACACTTTTATGAGGTTGATGAATCAGGTAATTGGGCCCACATTGGAAACTTTATGGTGGTATATTTTGATGACATCCTAATATACAGCTGATCCGAGAAGTTGTTTAAGCACCTGAGGATGGCGGTTAAGGTGTTGCGAGCAGAAAAGTTATATGTCCATCCAAACAAGTGCCACTTTATGACGGCCCAAGAATATTTTTTGGGCTATATCGTTTACAGTTGAGGCAGTTTTTGGGACTAGCATCATTCTAAAGGCGATTCATCAGGAACATCAGTATCATCTCCGCCCCATTGACAAAGCTTTTAAAGGGAGAGGAATTATAGTGGACAGAGGCAGCTAAGAATAGTTTCAATACTCAAGAAGAAGGTGACCCAAGCTCCAGTATTGGCATTACCATATTTCAACCAGTTGTTCGAGGTAGAGTGTGACGCATCCAACGTGGGGATAGGAGCAGAGTTGAGCCAAGGAGGTCACCCCATCGCCTTTTTAGTGAGAAGCTAAATGATTCCAGGAAGAAAAACGCAACGTACAATAAAGAGTTTTATGTCATTATGAGATCTCTTGAGCACTAGAGCAATTATCTACTGACGAGCGTGTTTATGTTTTTCACGGACCACGAAGGCTTGAAATTCTTGAACAACCAGAGAAAATTAAAGAAAGTTATTAGCATCATTCCGATTCATGCTTAAGGAAAAGGCAAATAGTCAAAACCACATAGCAAATGCACTAAGTTGTCATCAATTGTCGATTACCACGATGCAGGCACGAGTCATAGGCTTTGAGGTAGTGAAGAAGATATACAAAGCAAATGAGGATTTCGAGAAAGTCTGAGAGCGGTGTCAGGAGAAGTTAACTTGCAGTACTACAAATCTAATAGTTAGTTGTTCTATTAGAGTAAATTGTGCATTCCTAGAAATTCGTTGAGTTTCTCCTGACACCAGTTTGATAACACTGATATTGGTATGAGATCTAGAAAGAAAGATTTCA
The DNA here is from genome assembly GCA_002079205.1 of Phalaenopsis hybrid cultivar. NCBI lineage: Eukaryota > Viridiplantae > Streptophyta > Magnoliopsida > Asparagales > Orchidaceae > Phalaenopsis > Phalaenopsis hybrid cultivar. The sequence goes on from JXCR01118924.1 coordinate 18,600, forward strand.
GCGGGAGCATTCAGAAAACTCAAGCCCCGATAAGATGGACCTTTCAGAATACTCCAGAAGTTGCATGGTAACGCTTACAAAATCAACCTGCTAGGAGACCATAATGTTTTTGTTACGTTCAATGTCTTAGACTTGACACGTACTATATAATAGAATCATATTGCATGATAAGTTTAATTCAAATAAATAAAAACCTAAATAAATTCCTTAATTAGATTAATGTGAATTTTGAACCAATCATATTATATAAATGATCGGGTTTAATTCAAATGGCTAAACAACCTAAACATTTTCATTAATTAATTAAGTTTGAATTTTGAACTAATCATATTATATAATGAATATGTACCGTATCATATGTTTCCTTAATTAAGTTAAGAAAGACTCTGAAATAAAAAGTTAATCGATACTAATCAAATATATATCGAGATTATACTATATAATATTTCATTAAACAGTCAATTTAATTATTTAGAATTTTTAAATTAATGCACCTAAAATATATTATTTCTTTTTGAATCCTAAATATCAGAAAATTCATTAATATTAATAAATAAATATAGATTGCAGTAATTCATTAATAAAAAAATACATTTTAAAATTTTTAACCTACAGCACCTAATAATAAGAACCCACTTATTCTATTGACCAGATAAATAAAGTACATCTTAATTTTTTTAACCTAATGACCAAATAATAAGAAGCCACTTATTCTATTGGCCTGACACTTAGTTCACCTACTATACATGAACTGAAACTCAACGAGAGAATTATAGATGCCACTAAACAAAACAAGGAGAAACANCATGAATCGAAACTCAACAAGAGAATTATAGATGCCACTAAACAAAACAAGGAGAAAAAGATTGCTTAAAAGGTTTATGAACTAGATGATAGTAAGACGAACAGCTCTAACGATGTGATTTTCTTTTGAGAATGTTCAACACCTTTCTAAGAAATAAAAAGAAGAGATTCTAAGACCAAAAAAAAGGCAAGGATAAATCAGTTTCTAAAAAAAATCCTAACATAATCGGTTAGAGTGCAATAAATCAAAGCATATAAAGTGAGAGTGTCCAACTCCTAGAAGGACGTATTTGAAGAAAAATGTGATCTCAATAAATTCTAAAAAGTTTCAAAAAGAATCTTCTAAATCAACTGGGATATAGAAATATCTGACAGTGAACCTATTGGAAATTAACGATTTATGTATAATGGCCCAAGTGGGATCATGAAATTCAAGCTCGGAGCATATATATGATCTTTTCTATGATAAATTACTTTTGATGGTTGAATAATCACATAATAACTTTAAATATATTAGGAAAAAATATTATGTTATCAAAGAGTTTTGCAAGTTAGAAAAATTAACATAGCATACTAGTGCGAGGGTTAAGCAGAAAAAAAGAATTTGACAGATAAGAATTTATTGTTCATAAAACTTTAAAAAAAATATAATCCCATGCCAGTAGTAATTTTTATGATAGATAAATCAAAAGATGAGTTTCATATTAAAATAGAATAACATAATAGTACCAATTATAGTTTAAGAGATAAACAAAATAAATTGACAAGTTTCTCCTGCACATCTTCATGCATACAAAAAGGGATAATATGTCACGTCTCCTTCCGTCACAGAAAGAAAGGTAGAATAAGTAAAAAATTAATCAATTCCAAGCATAATAGGATTAAGTGTTATTCATTGATTCACATAAAAACATAGCTTAAATCATACGAGTGTTACATAAAGGAGGATTCATAAGATTGAGACTATATCATGGTATCAATATTCATTAGTGAACCCAAGATAAAAATTAAAACGCAACATAGTTTTGTACGACTAAACAGTCTTTAAGCTTAATATTCATTAGTGAACCCAAGATAAAAATTAAAACGTAACATAGTTTTGTACAATTAAACAGCCTTTAAGCTGAATCTAATTTTTTAGAATTATTTAGTCATATAACTAAAATTAAGCTTGAATCGTGCTAAATATGGATTTACTATCCATTAAAACCAGTTGTTATTGTAATCTTACTTTCTCCCCATTTGAGCTAAATCCCAGATTTAGTGCAGCTTATGAGGTCTGGGATTTAATGGGAATTTACCCGTGAACGGAGGTTCAGAACAAGAAGCTGGTGTAGTCAGTGAATGGCAACCATTTCTCTCAAGAATTTCACTTATCCTTCACATGCAATCAGTCCCATGAATGCCTACTCTTAGGGTCTGTTTGGCGCAGCTATGGGGCTGCAGCGAGGCATTCCGCCGCGGATTCAGTCGTTTGATTTGGGAGTCGCGGGCGCGTTCTATTAAACGGACCAGATAATCCCCACCGCAACCTGCGAGGTACTTATGTGCTTTTTCCAATTTGCTATTACTTCCGTGCCAAACACCCCACGCCCGCCCGACCTCGTCCCACATTCGCTATCCCTAGGGCTTTTCACCTCTCTTCTTTTTCTTCGCTCACCGACACCTGCAACGAGGGTTTCCCAATGTGTGGTTCCTTCTTCCTCTGGGTTCTTCTACCCCTCATCTATTCTTGGTGGCTTTGCTCTATTATGCATACGAGATATTCCTTTTTTCTACATTTTCCGATTGCTTCGACTCTATTTGGTTTGTGCTTTGAGATTTCAGTTTCATTTTGGTTTGTTCAGTTTGTGGATTTGCTATGTTTGTTTGGGTTTTATTGGGATAATTACATACCTAGCACTCCAAAGCATGGTTTGTGCTTTGCTCTTCCCAGTATCGTTCCGATATTTGAGTGGCAATTTGAGAAATGGATACAAGTAGGTGTTGGATTTGTGAATAGCAATGTTTCGGTGTATGTTATGAATATGGATTGGGATTTTATCAAGAATTTTGTTATTTGAGTGAGAATTTGAAAATTGGATGAAAGATGGTGGTGGATTTGTTAACAGCAATGTTTCAGGTGTTGTGTATCTTATGAATATAGATTGGGATTTTATCATAAATTTGAATATTTGATTGAGAATTTGAAAAATGGTTGAAATATGGAGGTGAATTTGTTAATAGCGATGTTTCAGGTGTTGTTGATATTTTGTTTTCATGAAAAATGGATGAAAGATGGTATATTTTACTGTGTAATAGCAATGTTTTGGGTGTTGTGTATATTTTGAAAAATGGATGAAAGAGGGTGTTGTATAATTGCAATGCTATGCCTTTGCTTTCATGATTATTAAACTCCATATTTGAGAAGCTCATATGACATGGTGAGCTTTCTATTATTCAACTTTTATTTTGTTTTCAGTATGTCTCTTGTGCCTTCAAAATCTATTACCACTACTTGTTTGGTGTGGAGTGTGTGGAGCGAAGAGGGTGGCGTGTAGTGCAGAGGTGGTGGTGTGTATTGTGTAGATGGTGTGCAGGTTGGCGATGTGGTGCGGAGGTGGTGGTATGCGGTGCGGAGGTGGTGGTGTGTGGTGCGGAGAAGATTGTGTGTGGTGTGTGGTGTGTGGTGTGGAGAAGATTGTGTGTGGTGTGGAGTTGGTTGTGTGGTGTATGATGTGTGGTGTGTGGTGTGGAGAAGGTTGTGTGTGGTGTGGAGTTGGTGGCGGCGTGGTGTGGTGGTGGCGGCGTCTGGATGTGATTTGTAAGGTGGTGGTATGGTGTGGTGGTGGCAGTGTGTGGTAAGGAGGTGGCGGGGTATGGTGCGGAGGTAATGGCGATGATGACACTACTTTTCTTTGAGTTGTGGTAACTAATTTTTTGGAAAATATTTTTTGTTTTTTAATTCTTTTCATGCAAGTGACACAATGGTTAAGACAAGAGAGTTCGGTTCATCTACTATGTAGGATAAAGAAGTCAAATTAATATTTTGTGACCTCTGTTTTAAAGAGGTAGAATTAGGAAATAGGCCCACAACCTATTTTAACAAGGAGGGCTGACAAAATATTATGAAAAAGTTCAAATAAATTACAGGAATGGAATAAGATAAGATGCGATTGGAAAAAATGGAATTAATTAAAAAAAATAAAAATTTTGGAAATAATTGAAAGGAGGATCCATGAGCTTCGGTTGGGATCCGATTAAGCGAACAATTGATGCTTCAGAAGAATGATAAGTCGAGAGATTGGAGGTGAAAATTGATCAAACCTACAGAATATTTTTTTTTTCCAAATACATCAACATATACATCTCTCATTATTTTGTTGGCGGTGTCAACTACATAAAAATCCAAATTTAGTGATATTGGCCCTAAGCTAGAAGAGAAGTTGGATTGTATGTCTGGTGGAGTCGTGGCAACAAGCGATCTTGCATGGGCCCCTAGTGAGAGAGAGTTTTCAGGCATAGACCCCTGCCCAAACCTCAATGAAGTTGTATACACTAGTCGATCAAAGCGTCCAAGTGTTGAGAAAAATAATAAAGAATGTGTAGTTTTTATTAGAAGTCAAATTTTACAATGAGTTGCTTCATGCACCAATGGCCTTGGGACATCATAAGCAACTTCCATCCAATAAATTATGTGCATTCTGAAGGCAACACTAGAAATTTATGAGGGCATACCGTTATTCTCCAAGAATTTGCTGAAAAACTCAACTCGTAGAAAGTTCTTTATGACAATGACCCTTGATCTTAAGGTCAATAATTAACAGTATTTTCATGAAAACAAGGACGCTTGAATTTAATTATTTCTGGTTGGACCATTTTTATTTGTTTTTCATCAGGACAATTTGGCTTTTGCTTTGGAAAGTTATTTTTCTTTGGGACACTGTTAATGTTGCTTTGAATGTTTGTTTTTTGTCGTAAAATTTGTTATTTGTTTTTCCAAGTTTATTTATAATTTTTTATTATTTAAATAATATTCTGATAATAGCTAATTTGGTGATTCTTATATGTGTTAGCTAAATAGAGTGATATGTATATAGAGAAATATGCAGAAGAATTGCAGCTGCGGAACTACAATGTTTTCTGGTTACTTCACGACAGTCACATAGCTACGGGAGACCGTTATACAGGTGTCCAAGGTGAATGACAAAAAATAATGACTTCTTTAGGTGAGTAGATGTGTTGGAGGAATCGACCGCCGAAGTAAATAGGTGTGACGAGTTTCCTTGGAGGGCGGCTTATCTCGTGGCATAAACCAAATATTTTAAAAACAATATTATCACATTATTAATTATTATTTTAATAAATTTTTTTTTAATTTTGATTGTCGTGTTACTCACAGTTTTGTGATGTGTCTGCTTTTATTTTGTAACATTTGAACTAGATATTTGCTTTCAAATATAGAATGTACTATTATAAACAGTTTTGTTATAAAAAAACACTATATTGCAGAGGCAAAAAAGTTATTTGTTCAAAAACTGTTGCAGCACAGATGTTCCAAAACTGTAAAAACAAAGAGAGCAGTTTCTCCGCAGTATCTTATGTGCAACAGCTTTTTAATAAGTTGCAACTGCCCCGAACAAACCCTCAGTGAGATCTTATGATGACTTCCTCACCTTTTCTTTGTCACGAAGGATTTTGGGATTTTTTGTGTGAGTGGATAGGAAAAAAAGAGAGCTTTGACATGTTAGCTAAGAGCAAAAGGGGGGCAAAAATGAGCCTTGTGAATTAAGTTTTTATAATTGTCAATTTAAATATTCTTATAAATCCTTCGATTTTTTGAATTATTAATATTAAAAATAAATAAATATATATATTTAATTTAATTAATATAAATATGATATTTAGAAAATAAAGAATATATCAATAGATGTATTAAGAAACTTGATATGGCAATGCTAATAAATCCTAAAATATGATTGACATNCGGTGGGACTTCCTAGTACTCAAAAAAAAATTTCATGATCTAAAACCTCTCAGAGACCAAGTGACTGTCAAAATATGGCAAATTCACAATCACTTTAAAATCCTAGCTTCTCAAGTATTTCAAATCAAATCTTCAGAATAGAGATCCTTCAATCCTAGAATCTGTATGGTGGAAGAGATTCACTCCACTATTTCGATCTAACAAGTCGTTGTTGTGGCTACGAGTGACCCGTCTAGATTGCCTCCTCTCGAAGACGATAACTCTGTTACACTTGAAGGATTTCCCAGTACACATCCTCCATAGAAGGTTCTCAGACATCTCTTAATGAATTTCTCATAAACGGCATTATGCTATTTCCTCCCGAACAGGTCTCCAACAATTGTCTCTTCGGTCGTGTGGCTGAGATTTGGGTTTAGGTAGGTGAAAGCGGATGTGTATAGATAGCGTGGGTGGGAAATAAAAATTTCGAGTGGAGGTAGGATTAGGTATGGATGGATGCTAGAAGCCCTAGGATGGGACCATGGTTAAAATAGCTCAAATACTAAACCACAATAGTAAAAACAAATATTATTATTAAAAGCAAATAAGCGGTTACAAACAATAAACTAGAAAGGAAAAATACAACATGACACCCGAAAATCTATAAAAGCAACAAACATAACATAAAAACTCAAACTAAGGTAGATCTAAGGATGATGGCGGTGATTGGCGAGGAGGGGCATTGGGATGGCAGACGAGGTGGTTAGCAAGCTGAAAAACAACAAGGCAATGTCTTCCTAGGTTTTGCACAACAACTAAGTGAAAGATATCAATGTGGCAAGGTTGTCCGGAATAATGGCAGCAAAGAGAAGGAGGGGGCAGAGTTGGAACAACAGTGACAGCGAAGATAGAGGGCTGGAATAGAGATGGGGATGTGATGGACAGCCGAACAGCCAAATGAAATCTGTCCTTGGCAGAGTCGGCAAGGAAAAGGGCTGGAGAACGATGAAACTGCAGGAAAACAGCAAAAGGGTTGTTGTCCGAGTGGCCTGCAGCGAGCAGGAATGTGTAGCAGTGAAGCGGGAGGGATGCGGAGGAGCTGGGGAAGGATAAACACCAGCTAGAGATCAAGATATAGCCGAAGCACCACCTGGAACCCTAGAATACAGCTCTCGAATTGAAGAAGAGATGTCGGCAGAGATTCTGATACAAAACACATGAAAAGTTGACGTCCAACCCTAATATAACACGTGTAAGAAAGGAATAAAAAAGAATGAAGGATAATAGAAAGAAAGCAAAAAAAGGAAAATCTTTTTAGGTATTTTGTGAGAAAAATAACTGACAGTGGGAAATGTGCGGCCATTCTCCAGTGATCGTGAGAGTCCACAACAGAGCGCTCCCCGTATCAGATATCTTTTAGAGCGGTTGAAGCAATTGACAGTGACACATGAAACAATGGAGATGTCAAAGTGGAGTATCAGCATGCGGCCAGAGAGAGAGAGAGAGAGATGTTATTGATTAAAGCTAAACCCATGATAAAGACCCAGCAAAACTAACATTGATAGTTCTAGAAGGTCGTGAGTCTGAGGAGCTGATAACAGAAAAGTGGCAGCCCATGTTGAAAGAGTTGTTGGATGCAATGACAAACAGTTTAACTCCTGATAGATTGACACCACTAAGGGAGGTCCAACATGTCACTTCAGATAGAGATAAAAAGTTTGAACTATTTTTGGAAGACTATATAGAACAAACTAAATACTAAGTTTTGATCATTGTAACAGCACATCCACAAATAAATGATCATACATGAGTGGCGAACTATAATTTTGGAAATCTCTTTAGGCATTTTGTGAGAAAAATAACTGACAATAGGATTCAAGTCCTTCCAGAGAAAAAAAAAACCTCTCCTAGCTGGGGAGAATGATGTGAGAGCATTACTCCTGGGATGTCGCGCAATTTCTGCAAGATTCTGCAATTTGTGAGTTTAACAGAATCACAGACGACCCCACAATCATGGGTTCAAAACAAGGTACTGCAAACTTTCAATCATTTGGATTTTCTTCTTTTTTTGACTTCATTATTATTTTCATATTTCTATTTAAGTCATTTTCTATGGGGGAAACTATTTATATCTTGTTATTTTCAATTTTTCAGACATTGGCTTGATTTTGACTATTTTGTATATCGTAATCTCTAATTTTTACCTAAGTAGTGTTATATCATTTTCCTTTTACAATTGGTGTGTCTGTAGCTTACTCAAGAACAGGTGGTGAACCTCCTCACCGCACATACCGCGTCATTTCATCGCCTGTCTCACTGTTTTCAGCAGTGGCAGCCGCCGAACTAGGTTTCGTAACTTATTCCCCTCCAAATGTCGTCGAGGCTGTTTTATCTTTCTCTTGTCATTCCACAACCACCTCTACTCTAAATCCGCATCCCAAACATCTTCTCGGAGCCCTAGAATGATATCAATGTATTTAAGGGTTAGTTATCTGAATTTAAGCAGATTTCTCTCTTCAATTTTAACAAATAGTCGAGATTTTGGATTCCTTTTTTTTATCATAAATAAGACTTAGTTGGAAACATGAAAAACAGAACCTTTCTTCCTCCTCTATCATCGGCTAATATAAGACAGTAGCAGCACAACCCTTCCCTTACAAATTTGGTTGGGCCTGACAGCCAACAACGCTAGGGAAAGTCACCAAGCAACCAAACTTCACTTCAAATGATTCTGGCTGACTAACATATATCTAGAACAATTATTCCAAGAATTGGATCGTGCCGCTCAATGGAGAGTAATTTAAGAAATTGTGAGGGAGAAAAGCAGATGAATCTTCATTAGCTTGGTCATCAAATCTCTTGCAACAATGTATTCAAGACTCTTTAATCGTTTATGACTTAATTTGTTTTATGTTTTCAAAATGCATTCATTCAAGAGATGAAAAAGAACTTGAATAAATGAATCATAGAAATGCAATCAAATGCAACTACACTTAAATGCTGCAACCTTTCAGGTAATTTTGCCACTCTTACCACAAATTCCAAGAGTTGCCGATCTTTCATTGCCCTAAGCTCCGCAATATCCCACAACCCTTTTTCAGCCAGCTTTTTGAGTGAGCTGCAGTTTGGCAAAATATTTATCTTATGAAATCAATGAATTTAAAACCCAAATTAACTTTACTAAAAAATTAAATTCAGACCTTTCCTTGTATAGCCGTTGCACATCTGGGAATTCCTCCTTGAGATTGTTTCTTTTTATTATATCATAAGCATTCTTAAGCATTTTCATTTCAACATACTTCTGAACTAGCAGACATATCATTGGCTTCCCCATGAACACAGCCCACTTTTCTGCAGCTTTAAAATGATTATTATCCATCATTTTCAGCAGAAAAGATTGACCTAGGTGGACAGAGAAGTGTTCCACCAGTACCGTGGCAGTCATATATGACTGGGACTCGATGAAGTCAAATATATGACTTTCAATAAAAGCCCTTGCTTTCTCCATATCATCTTTTTTTCTCACAGAACCAAATTTGGCCTCCCCAATATCTTTCAGCTCAATTTCATAAAGCTCCAATATTTTTATGAGAATTCGTTCTTCATGACTAACAGAACAAGCAAGGATGTCAACAAATAGCTGAGCAGCAAGAAGTTTGGCTTCTGATAAAACTCCAAGTACAGGCTTTCGATTTTTCAGACGTTTAAGAGAGCACATAAGCAAGTGACTGAATCCTTCAGCATACTGGAGGCCCAACTGAGGCAAAATATAAAGGCATTGAACAATAAAAGTGTATGGATCAGGCTGAGGAGCATTATAAAGCGCTTGAAAAACATGTTGTTGAAGGATGTTAAACTTATGAGTCGCTTTACGTGTACCTATCAACGTCAGCACTAAATTAGAAAGGCATGCATTCAACAATTGAAAATAAAGAATCACAAGCACGTATAGAATCACTTTTATAAAATGATGTAAGTTCAAAAGAAACTTAACCAGGCCATTGAACCAAGAATAGAAGAAGAAAAAAATACCAGCAAATAGCGAATTAAGTTGCATGCATGTTCCAACATAGTACAAAGCTTACAATGTTTGACTAACTGAGCAACAGTTTACCAGATAAAACATGCATATATTAAAAGCATGTCTAGGGCTAGCAAATGAAAAATAAACTAGTTGTTAAAGCATCAGAGAAGAGTGCTGTCAAATTTAATAAGGGACAAAATTACAAAATGATCAGAGCATGCACTGATGCACCACAAATAATATAAATAACCATGACATTTCTATAAATTTGAATCCAAAAAATGCTGAAAACACACTCAGTACGCCAATCTCATCTTGCATATTTATAAAAGGCTATGAGAGTGGATGAAACTTTTTTCAAGTTTTACCCCAACCTACTACCTATAAAAGCTAATACCAGCCTTAGAAAGTGGCATAAAATTTAGTTATCTGATTTTATCCGTACAAACTATACTGGTGCTATGGTAAGCCTATATCCAAACTACTAACAACCAATGCGGAGGACATTGAAAGAAAATTTTATTTTTATTCAAGTAAGAACTTACAACATGACAGTAGACCAACAAAGAGGCAAACTTATAATAAATTCTTACTACAAAACTCGAGATACTACTAAATCAACTGCCCAACACATAACAAAACAATTTTATTTATAATAGCAAAAGTAGACTGAATCCAAGCAAAACTTCATCAAAATTAATTAGCAACGCTATAGTATAGACACAAAAAATATATTTTTTTAAAGCATTGCTTTTGCCTTAAAGAAGTTTTTTTTATGGTTCCCACTTAAGATTTTGTTAAATTAGTGGGAATATGGGACCCAATTGTCTACAAAAATCATGTGACTACTGTCATTTAGCTCAGTTTGATTGCAACGTTTTTTGCACCTTAGCCCATCCTTTTGCCAATGTTTCACTATCTATTGATGTGTTGTGTCCTGAGACATCTAATCACCATGCTTAAGGATTGGAGCAG
>JXCR01118924.1:49789-64360 GCA_002079205.1 Phalaenopsis hybrid cultivar
AAAAAGAGATATTATATATATATATATATATATATATATATATATATATATATATATATATATATATATATATTCTTATTTTATTACTGGACAGTGGGATCCAATACTTATCCTACAATGTTCCCTGGGATTGGGGTAAAAAGAATGTATTAGGCACCTCTATATCTCTCAAGGGCTTTTATGATTCGAGAAGTGAGGATGATTTCTTACCTTAAAGTATTCTATAAAAAATAAGGCTAACTGTTGCTCTCTACAGAAATTTGAGAAGCTCTAATGAGGATGAAAGTACTGAGGAGAGGTGAAACACTTATGTATGTTTGGTTGAACTCTTTCTTCTCATACAGTATTCAAGTAAGCTCTAATGAGGATGAAAGTACTGAGGAGAGGTGAAACACTTACGTATGTTTGGTTGAACTCTATCTTCTCATACATTATTCAAGTGTTTTTATGAAACACTATCTCTCTCTCTCTCTCTCTCTCTCTCTCTCTCTCTCTCTCTCTCTCTCTCTCTCNCTCTCTCTCTCTCTCTCTCTCTCTCTCTCTCTCTCTCTCTCAACTCTCTAAGGAATATCTTCCAACTCAAGACTTTATCCCCAAAATACTATAGTTGCTCACTCCAAAATCCCCCTTTCCCCTCCAAAAAAGATCTCTCTTTTTTTATTTGGTTTTCCAGTTTTTAATTTCTTATTCTCTTTTTTGAGTGGAGAACTTGGAGAAAGGTGCTCTTGTATGAAGAAGGGAAGCCAAGTGCCAAGTGGAAGCCTAGGTGCATGAGAAATGTTCATAAGTTAAAAGTATACTGTGAAGGCTTTTCCACTAATGACAGAGTAAATTTTTTTTTTATTTTGGGTAGAATGCCAAGAAATTTTGTTTGGTGAAGACCTAAATTTGAACATTGGGTTCGACCAAACAACAAAAAAGTTTGTTATGAGTTCATTCGATTTGTTTTCTTCTATGTTCATGTGATTTGCTCTTTTTTATGTGCATACATTATATGCTTTATGATAAATTTCCTAAATTATAAGCAAATGTTACACACTTTTAAAAATTAGGTTGTATTATTTTAATTAACATTTAATATCTCAAAGTTAGTCTCATCAGTAGTCCCCTCCACCTCATTAGCCCCCATCCCGCCACCCAAAAAAGATCTCTCTCTTGTTTATTTGGTTTCTTGATTTTTAATTTATTATTCTCTTTTTTTGGTGGAGAACTCGGAGAAAGGTGCTTTTGTATGAAGAAGGGAAGCCAAGTGCCAAGTGGAAGCCTAGGTGCATGAGAAATGTTCATAAGTTAAAAGTATATTGTGAAAGCTTTTCCAATTATGACAGAGTGAATTTTTTTTTGTAGAATGCAGAGAAATTTTGTGTGGTAAAGACCTATATTTGAACATTGGCTTCGATGAAGTCGGTCACCATACGGCTGGGTGCAGTTTAATTTTGTGTAATATAGTATTTAAAATTTAGATATTTTAATTTGAAGAAAATGGGGTCAAACTGATCCCATTGATTCCTACAGTTTGGATAATCGAGTTAACTATGAGTAATGTACCACTCTGAAAGGTAATACACTACTTGATAATAAGCTCAATTAAATAAACTATATAAATAAATGACTTTCATTTGATCTGCAAGTTTGCATGATGACCGACAGATTCCTCTATTCGATATGGGAGTCAAAAAGGGTTTATTTTAAGTTTAGGTTCTTTTAAGTTCCATATAAGGGCAAGCCCCTATATTAAATTATATCTTAAGCAAACGAATCACTTAAGAAAACTCTCGATAAAAATTAGGAATTTTTTATTTTCATGACTTCAAAAGAAAGGGTTTCCAACGAACATGATTGTGAAATTTTCAATAGGGACTGATTCAAATATGAAAGATTTTATTTTAAGAATCAAAGGAAGAAAAGTATAGGAGATTAAAGATCCAGGGTTGGTTCTTGGTAATCCCCCAAACTATCCTAATGTTTGTTCAATTTAAGATGTTATTAATTTAAATTAACTCTTGCCAGTTTTATTAATTAGGGCTTAGATTTGTGTAATGATGATTTACACAAAAAGCCTAGAAAGATATGAGGTTTTACGTCAAGTGACTACCTCAGAATCCTAAAACAAGTTATGACATGCTGCAAGTCGGGACTATGCAAAAACCTAACAAAAAGAGAGGTTTTATGTCATAAAAGACAACCTTAGAATTCTAATAATTGCTATTTAAACTAAAGAAAGATCTCGAATGAGCTACCCACGAAGTCTATGATACACAAAAAGTATATGCATTTTTAGACACATATCTTATACCCATTTTTTGTAATATTGCACTTTCATGGAAGGTATTTTCTATGTTTTATTGCGGGTTATTGATTTTGAGGACTTGGAGTAAAAGGGAAGCAAAAATGATGAAATTTGGAGCAAAAATGGAGAATTTCAAAATTTTTCCAGCGCCTACCACTCTGTTTGACAGAAACTTTGGATTTAATTATGGACCTCTGGCGACGACGGCACCAGTGTCGGTGAAAGCCCTATTTCTAGAAGATTTGACAAATTTGGATAATTTTTGAAGAGCTTTTAGATGCACCTATTGGAGAACCAACCTAGGCTCTATTAAGGGCCGAAATTTGATCAGAAACCCCCCCCCATTCGCACCATTTCAACTTCTTCCACTCATTTCAACACACCTACATTCCACGTCATTCCACACCATTAGTTAGTTATTATTTTAATAGATATGAGTTTTTGTGGTGAGTTTAAGTGTGAATTCTTCTCTAAGAAGTGTTGGAGAGGAAGAGATGTGAGAGATTTCTTCTTCTTGCATTTTCTAAGAGAGGCTACAAAAAATTTGTTTTGAGAAAGACTTTCTGATAAGTGTTTTTTGTTTATTATTGTTGTATGAACTTTCTTTTATATATGAAATTTGTTTTGCTATATCTTTCTCATGAAGTCTGAGTAGATTCCTTTATCTTTCTCCCTACTCTGAGATATGGTGAAATGAAGAGATAATTTGGATGTGCCAATGTTAAAATTTAAAATAAATTTTTTCAACTCCGCACTTAATTTACTTTTCGACCTGACCAATTGAATTATTAAAATATGTTGTGAAACATATGATCCGGGAAATGAAGTATGAGTTCTACAACAGAGTGAGAATCACATTTAAGTCCATGAAGGAGTATTTCATTCATGAGATTAAGTGCAAATAAATATGAAAATATACTTTGTTGGGTGTAAAATTGGAGATTTCTAGGGTGACTCACTAAAAATCCCCAATTCAATCTTAAAGTTTAAAGACTAAAGCCAGAGTTAGCCTTCAGGGGAAGGGAAGTGGGAGCTCTAGAGTGGGAGCCAGTATCCCCATAGCCTAGTTACGGATTTAGGGACTAAACCTAAGATTAGCCAATGATTTTGTATAACACTGAATCAGGATAGAGAATTAAAATTGCTCATATTTAGCTCAATACATATTTAAACCATTTATCTCATCTCATTTCACCAAAAACTCATTGTAGTAAGAAAGATGCTTTTTCACATTAGAAAACTTCATCACATAAACATAGTTTAATAGTTTAATAGTTATTAATTTGACTTTTAAATTTTGCTAGTAGTAAATAATTTAATTTTGATAGTATCTTAAACATTCAAAATTAGTGACAGTAAATTCAATTGATTTCTGTGAATTTTCTAGTTAATTTATCATTGCAAATTTAAACATTTCTCGTGTGATCGATATTTGAGGCTTAAAAAGAAAGTCTTATATTACTTGATAATGATACGTATACTTGTGTAGAATCCCAACTTTAAGAGTTGAACGTTATTATTCATAAAATATCATATCAAGTTATTGATGTCGTTACAAAGCGGAGTCAACTTTATAAATTTTACACAACTATATTTCATTTCAGGATCAAGTTTTTGGCACTGTTGCCGGAGAAGGTAATTGTAAATTAAATAGATTTGGTAAATTACAAAATTTAGAGATAAAAATATACAAAATATAAAATATCAAAAAAAAAATTCAGAAAAAAAATCCAAAAATATATAATCATATATTTAATAGTATTTTTAAGAAATTTTTCTTTGCTTATTATATTTGTTTATGCGAAATATTAGATCTGAATGTTTAGTACCTTACAATTCAGAATTAGAACGTACTATTAGAAACATTCAAAAACAACAAAAAAAATTTAAATTTTAAACAAAATGATGAATAACTTAGATAATCAAATAAATGAAAATCTACAAAGACCTTTAAAAGACTATGTTAATCCAACAATAGATAAACTTCACTTAACTATTCAAAATCTTGATATTGCTGCCAATTCATTTGAGCTTAAGCCTGTCATTATCCAAATGATATAAAATAATCAGTTTGGAGGAACATCAATTGAAGATCCTAACTTACATCTTGCTAGTATTCTTGAGATTTGTGCTACTTTTAAATATGACGGAGTGTCTAATGATGTTGTTAGGCTTAGATCTTCCATTAAGGGATAAAGTCAAAGCTTGGTTAAACTCATTAGCACATTGATCTATTTTTTCTATCACAAAAATTCTTGGCTAAATATTTTCCACTCTCGAAAACCTCTAAGCTTAGAAACAATATTACATATTTTTTTTTCATTTTGAAGGGGAATTAATATATGAAGCCTAGGAAAGATTTAAGGATCTCCTCAGAAAATGTCCACACCATGCTTTACCAGATTGGTTAATAATTCAAACTTTTTACAATGGATTAGGGGATCACTTAGATCTATTATATATGCTACTACTAACGGATCTTTAATGTCAAAAACTTTTGATAAAGCATACTCTTTAATAGAAGAAATTGCTACTAATAATTTTCAATGATCCTCTGAACGGATAAATCCTAAGAGAGTAGCTATTATTCATGAATCTGATGCAATGTCTATTTTAACATCTCAAATTGCTGCTATATTGAAAAAGATTAATCAAATTGGAGTGAAATATTCTCAAATACCACCAGTATTGGAGGAAAATTTACTAGGGCAGATAATTGATGCTCAATCAACTTATGAAACTTTGAATGCTATTAATAATTGAAATAACAATCCTTATTCTAACTATTGCAATCCTGGATGAAAAAATCACCATAATTTTAGTTGGAATAATTATAGTAATACAATGAACCCCTCAGGAAATTTAAATAACCAAGAAAATCCTAATTATCGACCTTGTTATCCTCTTGGATTTAACTCTAACCTTAACCTACAAGTTAAGAAAAAGAAGTTAACGATGGAAGAGGTAATGTTGAATATGAGAAATCAAATACAAAATCAAGGGGCTGCTATTAGAAATATTAAAAATCAATTAGGACATATTGCTACTGCACTTAATAATAAACCTTCAAGAAATTTTCTGAGTGTGGTAAAAGTTAATTCCAAAGATCAAAATAAAGAAAAAATTAAAGCAATTCAATTACGAAGTGGAAAAAAAGTTGAAACAAGAATCCAAAGAGAAACATAAGTTGATGAGGAGAAGGAAGAGATGGAAAGTGACCATAATGAAAATGAACAAACGCAAGTTCTTTTAGAAAAAATATCACCTCCATTTCTTCAACGACTAAAACAAAAGAATAAAGACAAACAATTTACAAAATTTTTGAAAATTCTCAAAAAGTTAACAATAAACATTACTTTCATTGAGGCTTTAGAATAAATGTCAAGTTATGTGAAATTTATGAAAGATATACATAATAAGAAAAGGAAGTTTGCAGATTATGAAACTGTTGCACTTAGTGAAGTGTATAGCGCTATATCAAAAAAGGCTTCCTGAAAAGTTAAAAGATCCAGGTAGTTTTACTATACCTTATGCAATTGATGAAAAATTTTATGGAAAAACTTTATGTGATTTAGGAGTGAGTATCAATCTTATGTCTCTATCAATTTTTAAACATTTAGATTTAGAAGAGATTTCCCCTATTACTGTAACTCTTCAGTTAGTTGATCGATCAAGCACTTATCCTAAAAGAGTTATAGAAGATGTAATAGTAAAAGTGGATAAATTTATTTTCCCCGTAGACTTTATAGTATTAGATATGGAGGAAGATAAAGAGATTCCTATTATTTTGGGGAGACCATTTCTTACAACATAGAGAGCTGTGATAGATGTGCAACAAGGAGAATTAATAATGAGAGTTAATGATTAAGAAGTAAAATTTAATATTGCAAAAGCTATGAAATATCCCGCAATAGAAAAAGACGATGAATGTTTTAGGATGGAAGTTACTGATTATCTAAGTAATGAGTAATTTAAGAAAGAGTTTAAAGAAAAATTAAAGTAAGAATAATTTAGTGAAAATGAGGATGAAATAAAAGAAGAAAATTTAGATTATATTCAGAACAAATTTAAAACCTTAGATTTGTTGAAAAATGATAATAAAAATCTTAGTCCTTCAAGTATTAAACCATCTGAACTTAAACTGAAAGTATTACATGCTCATTTAAAATATGTATTTTTTGGAGAATCATCTACATTAACTGTTATTATATCTTCTAAGTTAACTAAAATTTCAGAACAAAAATTAATAGAATTGTTAAAAAGATATAAAAAGGCTTTTGGATAGACTTTAGCAGATATTAAAGGAATTAGTCCTTCAATTTGTATGCACAAAATTTTATTAGATGAAAAATAAAGCTGATCCTCATAGGAGATTAAACCCCATAATAAAAGAAGTTGTTAAAAAAGAAATTTTAAAATGGTTAGATACTGAAATTATATATCTCATTTCAAACAGTGCTTGGGTAAGCCTAATTCACTGTTTTCCAAAGAAAGGAGAAGTGACCATTGAAGTAATGAGAAAAATGAATTAATTCCAATAAAACAAGTTATTGGTTGGCGAATTTGTATAAATTATAGAAAATTAAACTTGACCATCAGGAAAGATCACTTTCCTTTACCCTTTC
Source organism: Phalaenopsis hybrid cultivar (assembly GCA_002079205.1). NCBI lineage: Eukaryota > Viridiplantae > Streptophyta > Magnoliopsida > Asparagales > Orchidaceae > Phalaenopsis > Phalaenopsis hybrid cultivar. Next base: position 56,705 of record JXCR01118924.1, read on the forward strand.
TAGATAAATGTTAGATAGATTGGCTGGAAATAAATATTACTGTTTCTTAGATAGATATACCTGTTATCATCAAATTCTAATTGGTCCTGAGGATCAAGATAAAACAACATTTACAAGCCCTTATGGAACATTTGCTTTCTGTAGAATGCATTTTGGACTGTGCAATGCACCTGCAACATTTCAAAGATGTATGTCAATATTTAGTAATTTGATTGAGCATTGAATGTAAGTATTTATGGATGATTTCTCTGTGCTCGAGATTTCATTTGAATTATGCTTAAATAATTTAGAAAAAGTTCTAGAATTATGTGAAAAAATCAACCTAGTACTGAATTGGGAAAAATGTCAATTTATGGTTGTAGGAGGAATTGTACTTGGGCATAAAATTTCTGAAAATGACATGGAAGTAGATCCTGCAAAAATTCAAGTTATTGAAAAATTACCACCACCTACTACGGTCAAAGGGGTAAGAAGTTTTCTAGGACATGCTGGTTTCTACAGACGTTATATAAAGTATTTTTCAAAAATAACTAAGTCATTATGCCAACTTTTAGAAAAAGATATGAAATTTGATTTTAATGAGGAATCTATAAAAACATTTGAATTATTGACAGAAAAATTAATCACTACACCTAATAATACCACCAGATTGGGAAAAACCCTTTCAAATAATGTGTGATGCTAGTGATTATGCTATTGGAGTTGTTTTAGGACAAAGACACAACAAAGCTTTTAAAGTAATATATTATGCTAGTAAAACTCTAAATGATGCTCAAATTAACTACACTACTACTGAAAGAGAGTTATTATTTATTGTCTATGCCTTTGAGAAATTTAGACCTATCTTAATTGGAACTAAATGTATAGTGCATACAGATCATTTTGCTATTAAAGATTTAATGCAAAAGAATGATGTTAAACCAAGGTTAATTAGATGGATACTTTTATTGCAAGAGTTTGATTTTTCTGTAGTTGATAAAAAGGGAAATGAAAATGAAATAGGTGATCATTTGTCTAGATTAGAAAAAGAAATAATAACTAATTTTACAAATGAGATTTTAGAAAATTTTCCTGATGAACAATTATATAATATTGATGAAATAGATACACCGTGGTATGCCGATATAGTAAATTATATTGTAAGTGATATTCTACCACCAGATATTAAGAATCAATAATTAAAGAAATTTATATATGATTCAAAATTCTAATTCTGGGATGACCCATATTTATGTAAACAATGTAAAGATCTAATTATTAAAAGGTATGTGCCTTATGAAGAAACTCAAAAAAAATTGAAAGATGTCATGATTCTAAATTTGAAGGACATTTTGGAATAAATACAATTGCTTATAAAATTTTACAAGCTGGATTTTATTGGCCTACTCTTTTTAGAGATGTTAATGAATATATTAAAACATGCGATCAATGTAGGAGAGTAGGAAATATTTCTAGAAGAAACAAAATTCCTCTAAATTACACATTGGAAGTTGAAATTGCAAGTAGGAAATATTTCTAGAAGAAATGAAATAGCTCTAAATTAATCATTAGAAGTTGAATTTTTGATGTGTGGGGATTAGATTTTGTGGGACCATTTATGCCTTCATTTGGAAACTTATAGATATTACTTGTTGTTGATTACATGTCTAAATGGATTGAAGCTATTATTGTACCAGATGTGATGCTCAAAATGTTTCTAAAATTTTAAATAAAAATATTTTTACAAGATATGAAATGCCGAGAGTAATTATTACGGATGGAGGAACCCATTTTAGGAATAAGAGAATCGAGAAATTAATTAAAAAAATATGATATTATGCATAGATTTTCTAGTGTTTATCATCCTCAGACTAGCGGTCTAGTAGAGATATCAAATTGTGAAATAAAATGAATTTTAGAAAATGTTGTAAATTCCTATAAATTGGATTGGTCTGTTAGATTAGATATTGCATTATGGGCATACAAAACTGCTTATAAGACTCCTATAGGGATGTCCCCGTACAGACTTAATTTTGGAAAAACATGCCACTTACCGGTAAAATTGGAGCATAAAACATTTTGGCTATTAAGGAATTTAATTTTAATCTAAAAGATGCTGGTGAGAAAAGATTACTGCAACTCAATGAACTTAAGGAAATTAGAAATGAAGCATATGATAATGCAAGAATCTATAAGAAGAAAATGAAAATATGACATGATCAAAATATTATTAATAAGAAGTTTAAACCTGGACAAGAAGTTCTATTATATAATACAAAATTGAGATTATTTCCAGAAAAACTGAAATTCAGATGGTTAGAACCATTTAAAGTGATTAAAGTCATCATTTGGAACTGTTGTTATTAAGGATCCTAAAACTGGAATGATATTTAAAGTTAATGGGCATCGATTAAAACATTATTATGAAGGACACATACCCCAATTTAAAGAAATTTTAATGTTAAGTCAACCCAACTAAACCAATGGTATGTCAGGCTGACGACGTTAAACCAAGCGCTTTATGGGAGGCAACTCATATACAAATATATATATCTATATATTACTATTTTGTTAATAAATATGTTTATATATTAGAAAATAATAGTATTTTTAAGTCCTACACAATTTTATGTATCATAAATTAAGACAAATATTGGTATTGAAGGAAATTTTGGAATCAAATTGAACAAAAAAATTTCAGATGCGAATTTGGCCTCTGGCGCTGACGGCGCTCGACTAAAGGACCATGGTGTCGACAACGCCATCGGGAGCGCCGACGACGTCCTAGACATTTTTCACATGCTGAACGATAATGGCGGACTTTAGCGGGATTTCGCTCCACAATAACCGCCGATAGGTGTTTTTAAAGTCCTAAAAACTAACTTAAACGTCTAAAAACTTCCTAATTTTGAATTTCATGGCTTCCAATTCAAAAAATACTTCAAGTTATGGAGTTTTTAATAGAAGAAATTTTATCAGTTTTGACGCGCAGAGATTATACGACAAAGTCATCACGAAGAAAAGACTTATAAAGGAGAGAGGCTTTGTTAATCACGAAGTTAATAATCCAAGTTCACAAATCAAGAAAATCATTGTACAGAGACATTGGGAAGTTCTGTACTACACTACCGTTGCAGTTTAAGTACATGTAGTAAGAGAGTTTTATGTCAAACTACATGAAATTACCTTAGGAGTTGTCTTCGTTCGAGGTAAGGCTGTACGATTTACTTCGGCTCGGATTAATGATTTGTATATGATAGAAAATGTTCTAATCTATCATCATACAAATTTTATCCCGACGAAAGAAATGATGCAAGAAGTATATAATTTTCTGACGAATAAACAAAATAATTGGGAAATCAGAGATGAGGGATATGTTAGTTTCTCTGCGTCGCTGCTTAACCCAATTTTAAAACAATGGCATTTCTTCATATCTACAAAACTACTACCTACCATGAAGATTAGTAGAGTTACAAAAGAAAGTGTCATTCTAAACTATTGCATTCAAATGGAAAAACCCATTGATGTGAGGTCAATTATTTTCAAATCTATTATGTGTATTATCATGAATGGGCCAATATATGGACTTGGGCATCCTTCTATAATTTTTCTACTTTGCAGTCAATCTCAAGTTCCATATGAAAGTTGGGAAAAGTTTTACTGCCTTGGGAGCCCATGATTCCTATTGATGGAAATTACATATGAAATGGAAATGAAGCATTAGATTGTATTTTAGATCATTCATCACATGCTTCAACACCATTGATGCCACCAGTAGTTGCAAGTTCAATATCTTTGGAGAAGAGAATGAAGAAAAAAGAAAGAGAACTACAGAGTATTACGATGCAATAGGAAATCTTAACCACCTTTTTTATCACTTAGATTAGATAATGAAGGAGAACTTTGATCATACATGAACAGTTGAAGCAGGATTGGTATAGATGTTCAAGAAAAATGGATGGATTGATGAAAATTCAACTGATGAATTCCCGTACCGACCCATATACAATTTATATGTCCATTACCAGTCTATCAGAGATATTAGAGGAGGAGAAAGTACTGAAGAAGAGGCAGATTAATTGAAGAAGTTGGACTGTCCACTATTTTAAAATACTTATGCTTTAATGTAATAGTGTGGATTTGATTTACTTTACTTTGCTTTAGAACTTTGATTATTTTTATAGCTTTGTGTCAGCGTTCTAGTGTTGTGGGTTGATTTCGACGCAGAATTATAAGTTAGTTTGCTTTGAAGATGTGAAAATGTTATTAGAAAAATGTATTTTTAAAAAGTGTATTTTTATATATAAAAGTTAGTTTGGTGTTGTTTGTGAAATATTTGTTTGTGAATTATTTTTAGATGAAAATTAATGTTCAAAAAGACTAAATAAACTTTGGAGTAAATTGGGAGAAAATTGAAAATTGAAAAAATCAAAATAGTGAATTTTTTGGCCTTTGGTGCCAACGGCGCCAGATGGGCGCTGAAAGCGCCCTCGACTCGAACCGACCGTAATACGTTTAAAATTCGTGATTTGCACAATGAAACGTCATTTTTACCCCTTGAGTCACCTTCAACCTCCGATTTTTGCACGTAAGGCTTGCTATTGCTCGGATTTGAGGCGATTCTAAGGCAAACAAAGCTTAGATTTCATCTTCTCTAGGTAAGAGCTACACTTTGAACTCAAAATTTTATGATTTTCACCAAGGATTTATCTCACATTGCCGAGATCTGAAATTTTTGAGATTTTTTTGGAAGATTTTGAAGAAATCCTTTGGTGAAGAACTCTTACTTAGGAGACTTACGTTTAAAATGTTCCACATTGTGATTTTCAAAAATTTTTGGGAATTTATTTTGATTTTATCAAACTTTTTTAGATTTACCATGACACCTAGAATGAGCAAAGGAAAAAGAAAGGTGGATTTTGATGATAAAAAATTTTTCAATTACAAAGCAAACATTTGCTTCAATAATCTACGTAACACTAAAAAAGTGATTCTGGATTGAGGATTTAAAAATTTGGGAGGAGAAGTTGAGAGAATAATCATTGCTCGACAGTGGGAGAATTTTTGTTACTTTACTGCCAAGGAGAATATTGGCGTAGGGATGGAGTTCTATGCCAATTTCAAGGAGACTTCTGAAGACTTTGTATTTGTTTGTGGAAAAATGGTGGAGTTTACTCCGAGTAAAATTAATGAATTTTATCAGTTGGAAGATGTGTAGAGCTGCCAGTACAAATCATTTTCTACTACAAATGAGGCCTTGGATGAGGTTATTTCTTTTCTTACTGATGGAAGAGGAACTTGGAAGGTGAAGAATGGAGTTAAGGTAAACTTTCCTCTTTCACTATTAAATGTAGTATCTAAGGCCTGACACTATTTTATTTCTGGAAGAATGATACCAACAAATCATCATAGTGAGGTTACAAGGGATAGAGCCATCTTAAACTTTTGTATCCAGCAGATGAAAAGAATAGATGTAGGCTCTATTATTTATAGGAACACTAGATCTATTGCTTTTGGAGGGACTACTGGAGGTTTATCACACCCTACCTTGATCTTCACACTATGTGAACAGGCAGGAATTGATTATAGACCAGAGGAGGAGAGGATTGGGCCTGCTAATATCAAGACTTATGAATCTCATGTTGGTGGAGATCTGGAAGTAGGACCAGAGATATTCCTTCTACTTCAGGTACTTCTAGTGCCCCTACTATCCAAGAACTTATGGAACAAATGATGATCCAACTGAGAGATATTTTGGGAATGGATCATAGAATGGAAAATATGGAGGGCAGAAATGCTCATTTTTATGATTTGATAAGACAGAAGTTTGAATACAATGCAGCTTAAGATGATGCAATGGTCAAATTCATGAAGGGTGATCACTCAGTTCAGTTTTCTACTCACCCTGTTTTTACTCCATATTAGCAGCAGAATTTGGATGTGGATGAAGAAGAAGAAAAAGAGGATGATTGTTGATGCATTAGTTAGATTTTTGTTTAGTTTTTGTTTAATTGTACTTTACTATTGAGATTGTTTGTTTGTGGACTGTAGTACTTTATTTTATTGTATGTTGTGTTGTGAGACTATTTTAATACTGTTATTAGTTTTTGGTACTTTGTTGGATGTATTTGTAATTAACTCTTTCTCAACAAATTTTTATATGTATTATGTGTTATTTAATGTTTTAAGTCTTGTGGCTTTTTGTATTAGAACCTATAATATTTCAAAGTTAAGTTTCTAATTAGAACCTTCAACATATGTCTTTTCTTTATGTATTAAATGTTTTCCTTAACCCTTAATTTTTCAAGTTCTTCATTTAAAATCTTTTAAAAATTTAAGTTTGGGGGGAAGAGAAATTCCTTTTAAAGAAAAGAAACTTAATTTTATTTGTTCTCAATTAGTTATATTTTCAAAATATTTTAAAAATTTAACATGACCTTTGGTGTTAGAGGGTAACTTTAGATAACTATATCTATGTTTCTAAATATAAAGTAAACTTAAGTAAAATTTTTAAATAATAAATGTTACTTTTAGAGATTAAGATTATTTGGTATGATATAATAAGACTATGTTTTTCTATTTTTAGTAAAGAAATTTGTATTTTTGAAGTATTAAAAATCTTAAGAGATTCATGTAAGAAGAAAATATTAAAACTTTATAAAAAATTTTTAAAGCTAATATAAATTATAAAGTAAAGAAATGTGAAAAGGTTTTAACTTTAAGAAGGGGATAGTGAAGTTTAAAATCATTAAAGGCTGTCCAAATATAGTAATCCTCACATAAAAAGAAAAAGAAAAAGAAAAGAAAAGAAAAAAAGGATTGAAAATGATATTGAAAAAAAGTGAAAAAAGAAAAGAAAAGTAAAGAAAAGAAAAAAAAAAGATGTGAGGAGAAGCTTGAGGAAATGTCTAATTAAAAATTAGCTTCACTTGAATTAATTTCAAGAAGAAGGCTTGACTACATTTTCTAAACTTATATTTCAATATTAGCATATTTATTAGTAATTTTTCATATGGATATTCTAAGTGGCTTTAATATGATTAATTTGCAATTTTCTTGAAAAGAATAGAGAATAAAAAAAATTAGACTTTACTACTAGATATTCTTATACATTTAGTATTAACTGGAGTTGTTTTCAGTTTTTCTTAAGTGATGCTATTTTATCTAGTGAACTTAGATATGGAAATCTAAAAGTTAAAATTTTTACCATAAGTCATATTTTTATGTAATAAAAGAGTTAATTGAGGACAAGTAACATTTAAGTTTGGTGGATTTTGATACACCAACAATATATGCATTTTTGGAACCATAATTTATACCCATTTTTGGTGATATTGCACTTTAATAGAAGGTATTTTATATGCTTTATTGTAGGATGTTGATTTTGAGGACTTGGAGCAAAAATGATGAAATTTGGAGAAAAAATGGAGAAGTTCAAAATTTGTTCAGCGTCGACGACGCCAGACTGGGCGCCGACGGCGCCGTTCGACAAAAACTTTGGATTTAATTATGGGCCTCTAGCTCCGACGATGCCAGGATGGGCGCTAACGATCCCAATGTCAGTGGAAGCCCTGTTTCTAAAAGATTTAACGAATTTGGATGCTTTTTGAAGAGCTTTTGGATGCACCTATTGGAGAACCAACCTAGGCTCTATTAAGGGCCGAAATTTGATCAGAA
>JXCR01118929.1:4895-19174 GCA_002079205.1 Phalaenopsis hybrid cultivar
CAGCCGATGATGGTCAACGGCGGTAGGGGTGATGCTGGACTTCAACTCCTTCTCAAAGCTTCAAGCTCTTTCTCAAGCCCCAAGCTCTCTCTCCTCGACTAAAATTAATGAAGAAATTTGAATCACTCTAATTGGACAGTTTGGAAAACTTCCTTTGATCATATAATGTTTGATAGACATTTGACTGTCTTAATGATGTCAAAATTGAATGCTCTTTGGCTCGCTAGATTTGTCTTGTTGAGATGCACGATTAGACTATAAGCTCGTTAAATTTGACATCTACTTGAATTTCCAAATATGTCCAAAAAAATTTAAAAAGCGGTTTAATGGCTTGATCAAGGCTCGATTGGTTCAGATTGGATCAATGTTGGTACATTTTGGTCCGTCTTGTCAAGACAGTGAGTTTGAGTATAAGTTTATTGAAATCACAACTTCGTGCGACTTTTTTTAAAAGTTTGAACATTTATTGCTTAAAAGATTACTTCAACATATGTGTCATACCTCAAAATTTGAAAGAGACAATGAAGATTAGTTGGAGGCTTATCAACTAATAATGAGAATATTGATAGACAAATTCCAATATTTGATCCTGCATTAATTTTATATTTAACGAAGAGAAATTTTTTTATAAATTTTATTTTTAAATGAAGTTATAGATTAAAATTTATAAAAAATAATAATATATTATTAAAATTCAACAATATTTTGTAAGAAAAAAGATGGGTCTTAGTGGCATGTGCTAAGAAATAGTGCTCTTTCGAATCACTCCGTGACTTGCCGTTGCCAAGGACCGCATAAGGACTCATCACCTCCACAAACAAAAGGATTTCCAAGCTGGCGATCCTCGTGCTCCACAAAAACGAGATCCGCACCCTTCATTGGAATCCAATCGAACGCTCCATATTTACATCCGCTGCATCCCAAAATTTCGAATTTTAATCAGTCGCCACCCGCCTCAGCCCATCCGCATCTCGCGCTCTTCTCCAATCTCATCCACCTCTACTTCCTCTTCAACCGAACCCTAAACCTAAAGTTTCACTCCCAAATTCCTCCGTTCTTCAGCTTCATGCCGAGGAAAATAATGATTGCTCGAAAGTATACCGGCGGCAAGGCTGCGCCCAAGCAACTGGAGACCAAGATCGCAACATGGTTTCCTCCGTTTACCGGCGGCAAGGCTCCGCCCAAGCAACTGGAGACCAAGATTGCAGCATGGTTTCCTCCGTTGCCCGGCGGCGTCAAAAAAGCCCCACCGCTTCCTTCCCGGAACCGTGGCTCTAAGAGAGATCAGGAAATACCAAAAGAGCACGGAGCTTCTCATCCGCAAGATTCCATTTCAGAGGTTGTTGCGTGAAATCGCACATGACTTCAAGAATGACCTCCGCTTCCAAAGCTCTGCCGTCGCTGCTCTCCAGGAGGCTTCCGAAGCGTACTTGGTTGGGCTTTTTGAGGATACTAATCTCTGCGCCATTCACGCCAAGAGGGTTACGATTATGCCGAAGGACATCCAACTCGCCCGCCAGATCCGCGGGGGCTCAAGTGATTTTAAGCTTAGTTATTGTAGCTTCTAGATTTAGTTTGGGGTTTATGCTTTAATCGATTAAGAAATGCGTACACTATATCTTTTTTTTTTTAATTACCTTTTTCTTTCTTTCCGGTTCAGCGTAACAAACCTTATGGGCAGCGTTGTTTGTATTATTTAAGTTTGTTATGAAGATGTGAATTAATGCAATTATCTTACGATTACTGATCTGATGGTATGACATTGTTGCAGGGGCTCTTGTGTTAGTCTATCATTTCTGGTAATTCCTGAATATATGAATCATGTTGTGGAATTACCAGAAAGTTGAATCATGTTCTATTAAACGCTACTGGATCCAACTTTCAGATTTACATGACTATGATTCTATTCTATAAAGTCTTGACCATGACATTTAAAAACGAAGGGATGATAAACAAATACGGAAGATTTCCTTAACAATTAACCGCTGTTGCTTCTATTACTTGCGGTTCAATGTTTGATGAAATGGTATCAAAATTATGTTTTTTATACTTTTGCATAAGTTGTAAGATTCCCCATCTTATAAGATCAGACAAGATCAGGATAAACGCTAAGTAAAATATGTTGTTGTCTTTGTTTATCTTCTGTCTCATGCCTGTTCAAGGAGGGTGGAAATTCAAGTTGCTTTTACTGCTATAGTCATATTGCTTTTGGTAATTACCACATGATCTTGGTGATGATCAATACTGCCATAGTCATATTGCTTTTGGTATTTACATCATGATCTTGGTAAAGATCAAATTCCTCTTAAGGGAAAATAGTAAGCTATATTTCTTTCGTATTATGAATTAAAATATACATAACTTTATTCCCTTTATCTTAATGGGTTTACATCTAGTTTGGTTTCTCTGAGCCCAATACTTCTAATATTTATTAAGTGGATTTGCATACTGCGATTCTGTGGAAACCTCCAACTATATTATCAGTTTTGTAGATAAAAGTACTTGAGGCATGGAAAGTTGGAGAAAATCTAATTAATGTCTTTCACATAATAAATGAAGGCAATCTAACTATTGCTTAAAGCCTTCCTTTGTTAACAAATACTTGATTTAATAGTTCTCAATTGAACCCATGATCTTCTTAAAGAAAAAAACTCAATTTTGATTTGTATGCAACATACCGTGCGTAGGGTGAGGGAAGTTTTAATGTGAATTCTGAGTTGCACTTTCGAAAATTTTTCTGTCGTGAGCGTTACCCTCTGTAAAGTATTATAAATGTAAAACACATATTGAAGTCACTACCTATTAGTAAAAAGACATGGCCAAGGCTTTACTGAAATACTGGCTGGAATTTTTGAAGCATATCAACAAGGACTCCTTTGTTCATATGCTCAACTTAAATCATGTATACAATATATAAAAGGTTCCAACATATTTAAAATCGCCACTGAATTAGAAAACCCACCAGCAATATTTAACAGCTATGGAAGAATGGAGAGTCCAAGTTTTTGATTCCCCATTTCTTTCTGCAATTTTTAGTATACTCTAGCAACCATATAACTTCCCAAAAATTCGAAAATTATAGCAAGCAAGTCTTAACTGGTCATAAAATTAAGTGAACTACCAATTGCATGAGGTTTCTTTCATGAAAATTCAATCGAAGAGGAGACATTGGAAGAGATAACAGAAGGTATTGTAATGTTTTGGGCAGAAAATCCATTGAATAGAAAAGATTTGAGCACACAGATATTTGAAAACACAATGATATTTCATAATACTGCACTTCTAAATGATATTTGGAGGCAGGAATTGTAATCCAGCCTACTTCGGTGAATCATTGTGACTTTCAAACAACATAACATAAATGTTTTAACTAGACTATGTCCCAATCTGTTTCACTATTTGGCCATTACAAGCAAAAAATATTGTCTCATATAAATTTGTTTCACTATTTGGCCATTTCAAGCAAAAAAGATTGTCTTATATATCTTGTGGGCAATTCATCTGTGTGGGTGTAGGGTGTGCCTACAACGTTAAGGTTATAAAACTTCCATCTACTACCATGAAATTTCTGGCATGCAAGGATGTTTTGATTGGATGTAACAATTGAATGTGAAAGTGTATTCACCAATTAAAAAAATTGGTATCCTATATTAGTAGTAATCTCATTAAATAGACCTTGTATTACATTAATTCACTGACACGAGACATTAATACAAAGCATATAAGATCAAGAGCACTCTGCAAACATGAGTCTACAGACTTTCTGATTTTATAAGGCATAAATCAGACAAAATATAGAATGATGATGTTCAACTTAAGATGATATAAAAAAAAGGAAGGAAAATTTTCTTGCATGCCACTCAATTCTTATGTATCTACACAGCTAGCACCTACACTTCAATTTCTACAGGAAAAAAAGGAAGGAAAATGTTTTACTGAAATNTTCACCAATTAAAAAAATTGGTATCCTATATTAGTAGTAATCTCATTAAATAGACCTTGTATTACATTAATTCACTGACACGAGACATTAATACAAAGCATATAAGATCAAGAGCACTCTGCAAACATGAGCCTACAGACTTTCTGACTTTATAAGGCATAAATCAGACAAAATATAGAATGATGATGTGCAACTGAAGATGAAATAAAAAAGGAAGGAAAATTTTCATGCATGCCACTCAATTCTTGTGTATCTACACAGCTAGCACCTACACTTCAATTTCTACAGGAAAAAAAGGAAGGAAAATGTTTTACTGAAATACTTACTGAAATTATTGAAGCTTCAAGAGAGATTAGTTTGATGTTCATATGCTCTCCATGGCAGAATAAGATATCTGAGGCTATTCAAATCTCTAAAAAAATCTACATTGACTTCTTTTAACCAGTAAAAGACAGGCCCAATGTTTCATTGAAATACTAGCTGAAATTTTTTAAGCTTGATAAAAAAATTCGTTTGATGTTCATATGCTCTCCAAGGCAGTAAGATATATGAGACTATTGAGAATTTTTAAAATCTAAATTCCATTCTTTTGACCAGTTAAAGACAGGGCCAATGTTTAACTTTGAAACCCTTGCTAAATTTTTTTTAAGGTTAAAAAAAGGATTCGTTTGTTGTTCATGTACTCTCTATGGCAGAGAAACATATGTGAAATTATTGAAGACATCTAAGGTTTGCCACAAAAAATCCATGATTTACAACAAACAAAAGGTATGCAAGTAGATCTAACAGATCCTAAAAGAAGATCTCAAAAAAAAAAAAAAACAAAAAACAAAAAAACAAAACCGCCAACAGATAACAGGGTAGGGCAAAAAACTATACTCATCCCCTTTAGTTTCTACAATCATAACAATAACGGTGCATGCTAGAAGATTTACGGGGGTAGAGTAATAGATCATCTTCTTAGCGTTACACGAGAATTCAACACACATTAAGATTAAAAAAAAAAACAAACGTTATATGTACTAGAAGTTTTTATGTGGAAAACTCGTAAATAGAAAAACCACGGTGTCTGACCCAGTGGACAGTGGAAGAGTTCCACAATAAAATGAAGATTATAGCGTGATCACTTGTCCCACAAACAAAAAAATATTACAAGATGTCCCAAGTTACAGTGTCGACGTGCAGATGAACATGTTGCAAGGAACGGGCTGTAACCGATAGTTATCGGCGGTGACCGACATATGATAATCGACAGTGGTCGGCGGTGGTTGACAACAGTCCACGATGATCAACGACAGTAGGGGTGATGCTGGACTTCAGCTCCTTTTCAAAGCTTCAAGCTCTTCCTCAAGCCCAAACTCTCTCTCCCCGGCTACAATTAATGATGAAATTTGAATCACTCTAATTGGACAGTTCGGAAAACTTCCTTTGATCATATAATGCTTGATAGACATTTGTCTGTCTTAATGATGTCAAAATTGAATGCTCTTTGGCTCGCTAGATTTTGTCTTGTCGAGATGCACGATTAGACTATAAGCTCGTTGAATTTGACATCTACTTGAATTTTCAAATATGTCCAAAAAACTTAAAAAAAACAGTTTAATGGCTTGATCAATGCTCGATTGGTTCAGATTTGATCAATGTTGGTACATTTTGGTTCGTCTCGACAAGCCAATGAGTTTGAGTATAAGTTTATTGAAATTACAACTTCCTATGACTTTTTTTAAAAGTTTGAACATTTATTGTTTAAAAAATTACTTCAACATATGTGTCATATCTCAAAATTTGAATCAGACAATGAAGATTAGTTGGAGGCTTATCAACTAACAATGAGAATATTGGCAGACAAATTCCAGTATTTGGTCATGCATTAATTTTATATTTAACGAAGAGAAATTTTTTATAAATGTTATTTTTAAATGAAGTTATAAATTAAAATTCATAAAAATAATAATATATTATTAAAATTCAACAATATTTTTGTAAGAAAATAGATGGGCCTTTGTGGCATGTGCTATGAAATAGTGCTCTTTCGAATCACTTCGTGACTTGCCAAGGACCGCACAAGGACTCATCACCAAACAAAAGGATTGGCAAGCTGGCGATCCTCGTGCTCCACAAAAACGAGATCCGCACCCTTCATTGGAATCCAATCGAACGCTCCATATTTACATCCGCTGCATCCCAAAATTTCGAACTAATCAGCTTGCGCTCTTCTCCAATCTCATCCACCTCTACTTCCTCTTCAACAGAACCCTAGACCTAAAGTTTCACTCCCGAATTCCTCCGTTCTTCAGCTTCATGGCGAGGAAAAAGATAACTGCTCGAATGTATACCGCCGGCAAGGCTCCGCTCAAGCAACTGCAGGTTAAGAACGTAACATGGTCTTCTCCGGCGACCGGCGGCGTCAAAGAAGCCCCACTGTTTCTGTACCGGAACCGTGGCTCTAAGAGAGATCAGGAAATACCAAAAGAGCACGAAGTTTCTCATCCGCAAGATTCCATTTCAGAGGTTGTGCGTGAAATCGCACAGGACTTAAAGACTGACCTCTGCGGTGAAACGGCTTAAGTGATTTTAAGTTTAGTTATTCTACCTTCTAGATTTAGTTTGGGGTTTATGCTTTAATCGATTAAGAAATGCGTACGTTAGATCTTTTTTTTTTTAATTACCTTTTTCTTTCTTTCTGGTTGAAACGTAACAAACCTTATTTGAAGGTAAGAAACCTTATGGGCAGCGTTGTTTGTATCTTATGATTACTGATCTGCGGTGTTTGTATTAGTTAAGTTTGTTATGAATCTTATGTTTGTATCTTATGATAACTCTGCGGTGAAACGTAACAAACCTTATGGGCAGCGTTGTTTGTATTAGTTAAGTTTGTTATGAAGATGGGAATTAATGCAATTATCTTATGATTACTGATCTGATTGTATGACATTGTTGCAGGGGCTCTTGTGTTAGTCTATCATTTCTGTTAATTCCTGAATATATGAATCATGTTGTGGAATTACCAGAAAGTTGAATCATGTTCTATTAAACGCTACTGGATCCAACTTTCAGATTTACATGACTATGATTCTATTCTATTGAGTCTTGACTATGAAATTTAAAAACGAAGGGATGATAAACAAATACGGAAGATTTCCTTAACAATTAACAGTTGTTGCTTCTATTACTTGCGGTTCAATGTTTGATGAAATGGTATCAGAATTTAGGTTTGATCAGATGCCAATTGTTGTTTAATTGGAGCTGTGTTAGTATTATTTATTGTAATTGATTTAGAATCAATTGCGAACTAATTTTGTACTTTTAATGGGATTTTGTGGTGAATTATGACTCTTGAGATTTTAATTTGATTGCTTCGCACTAAATGACTTCATGTTTTCTATGATGTGATGTTTTGCTTATGTAAGTAGTAGAGATGATTGCATTAATTACCCTTAATGACTTTTTTGTTAGGCGACTTCATACTTTCATTATGTCATCTTGGTTTTTGATATGTTTGGCCGCTAGTATGTTAATTCTTTATGTAATTTTGACACTTGTTTGTTTGTTTGTGTATGAATATTTTACAGAGCCTTGTTGAAGGAAAAGAAATGTATGAAAATGGTCGTGCAAGTGTTACTTTACTCTCAATAAGCTATTGTTCTTGCTTCTTAAGTGATGTTTGTTGATCATATCCTACTTGGATTGTGCTGTTGAAATTTCACGATAACATACATTGAATTCTAAATTTTGTTTGGCTCGTCTAGATCGTTGGGTGTCAATGAATTATTGCACTTCAATGACTTACGTAATGCTTAAATTTATGTTTGGACCGGAGAATTGGTGTTCCGATGCGGTGTGTATTCAAGAACATAGGCTTGTGCATTAGATTTATGTGATTAAATTGAATTTTGGGGACGAAATTCTCTTAAGTTGGGAAGAATGTAATAACTTGAATGGATCTAATAGGGCGGTCAATTTGGCTCTTTGTTCATGAACTGCTTGCTTGGCTCGTTGAGCAGGTCGCGTTCAGCTTGTTCTTGCTTGGTTTTTTGGTTGCTTGTTTGGCTACCTAGGAGTCATCTCTGAGTATATTTTCTCTAATATTTCATATCTATTCTCGGGATCGCCTCTTATCTTAAATTTTCTTAAATTTCTTTTAGATTTATTTAGATTTTTTGAATGAAACCTAGTTTTTTAGGGTTGTAGCAGTGAAATTTCGCATATTGAAATTTTTTATGAATGAGATCTGATATAAGAGTGTTATGAAATTTAGTTGGGCTATTGTGCATTTGTGTGGCGATTCATACAAGTTTAGGCGTTGCTGTCGTTGACAGCCCTAGCCTTTAGATCTTAATTTTTTTCTTTTTTTATAAACGAATTTGTGAAAACTGAAGAATACAAAATAGTCGCATCTATTTTTGCAAAGTTTTTTTTTAAATAACAATATATAAAGTTGCCTATGATGTATAATGCCTCTTGTTTGGATGCTGTTATAGGTCTTTACTACATTTGTAATTGACAAAGAATTGGGTTGTATGCATGCAAATGTCGGATGGTATAGATTTGGATAGGTGTGCTTATGTGTTACATAATTAATTGATGGGTTAAAAGCATGTGATGATTTTTAAATTTACAATGCTTGATATTATGAGCATTGAGGTGGCATTACCAATTCATGCTGTTGTTGCAATTTGGCACTATAACGCCTGAATCCTGAAGCATATTATTGTAGGTGGTTCTTTTGTTTACTAATTATTGTAAGGTAAGAAAGTTTATAGATCTTTGGTGAACAGGTGGAAAGTATATTGAATCCTGAAGCATTCTATTATCTTTGGTAAGCAGGTGGAAAGTATATTGAATCCTGAAGCATGTTGCCTTTAAAAGTTATGCATGCATTTGTGAATTCATTTGACTTTCAAGGAATGTGTTCGGCTTGTTAAGCAAACGAGTCAAACAGGAACACACTTTTTGAGCTTGAAATACACGATGAGCGGAAACTTTATTTTTTTTATATTTATTTATCTAAGATCTAAATAATGTGCTTTTTATTGGAGATTTTCACATTCTTAGTGCCGAAGAAGCAGGAAGGGGCTCTGTGTGCTCGATCGCGAACGAAGGAGGAAGGAATGTCGAATCCGGGAAGGGCAGGGGCAAAGGGTTCGATAGCTATACGAGGGCAGCGGAGTAATTCGAAGAGAAGACGCGACAAGGGAACACGGCCCGCGGGGATTATCCCGCGGGTGACCTTGTTCACAGAATAAAAACCGCGATTGCCAACACGCTATTTAAACGTGTTAACGAAACAGTGAGACGAAATTTTCAAAAACGCCGCCGCTGTTTTAAGCTTGCCCAAACAGGCCCTTGGGAATCTTTACAAGATTAGGTATGCAACAAGTATCAAGGTGTTCCTTCACGTAAGCTTATTCTATTTATTCTTATTTTGTGTTATTATCTCGTTATTTGAGGAACTTGGATATGCAAATAGGAAATACAACTTCTCATAAAAAGATGATATGAATGTGAAAATTGAAAGTTTAGGTGTTGTATACATGTAAACACACAATATTGAATGGCATATATAAAAATTTTGCATTGGGAATTATGTAGCAATGATCAGCTAATTTTGTCACCTCCCAAAAGAGCCCTTATAGGGTGGTGGGCAGCCCAGGACTTAAATACTGCTTTTCGGCTCTACACCTAGCCAATGTGGGACTATTTGTCCATGACATCATGCTATTTATTCTTATTTTCAGTTCGAGCTTCTTTTTTTTATTATGGGAAGAATCTATAATTGTAGCTGCTTTTGATTTGAGAAAGTTTGGAAAAATCTGAGTCATTTAGAAATTTATGAACATTTATAATTTGATCGAGTATTATTCACTTGAAATTAATAAGTCATCCATCTCACTGTTTAGATTATCAATTACAATGTTACTTTTGTATGATTGATAAATGATGAAACATTTCTTGTTGAAATTTAAGTCAAGCAATCTTGTTTTTTTCAATCATATGTTTATGATTAAAAGATAAGTTAAAATTAAATCTTGTGCAAAATTATCTCTCTTTGTAAAAGGATATTAGTCTGTTGAGAAAATAAGGGCGAAGAAAAACAGTAATCGACATAAATCCAGAGAACACAGAGATTTAACGATGTTCGACAAAGATGCCTACGTCCTCGGGAGCAGAGCGACGAGTTCCTTTCAATATTCAGAAAAGAGTTACAAAATAGAGGATACCTCCTGGGGTTATTAATAGACCTATTTATAACCCCAGGAGTAGACCCTAGGTACAATATGTAATTACAACATTACCCATGTACCAAACCGCGGGACTTTGCCCCCGCACCCCAACCCACGTAACTTCCCAACTTGGACAGATTCTTCCGCTCCGCTTCGATCCAGCNAACCAATGTGAGACTATTTGTCCGTGACATTCTCCTCCACTCAATCACGTGACGCCTTCGTCACGGATCTGCTCCACCGAGGGTCCCACTGGACCATGGAGAGTCCACACACCTGACAGACAATAATCTGTTCTGATACCACTTGTCACCTCCCAAAAGAGCCCTTATGGGTGGTGGGCAGCTCAGGACTTAAATACTGCTTTTCGGCCCTACACCTAGCCAATGTGGGACTATTTGTCCGTGACATTATGCTATTTATTCTTATTTTCAATTCGAGCTTCTTTTTTTTTATTATGGGAAGAATCTATAATTGTAGCTGCTTTTGATTTGAGAAAGTTTGGAAAAATCTGAGTCATTTAGAAATTTATGAACATTTATAATTTGATCGAGTATTATTCACTTGAAATTAATAAGTCATCCATCTCACTGTTTAGATTATCAATTACAATGTTACCTTTGTATGATTGATAAATGATCAAACATTTCTTGTTGAAATTTAAGTTGAGCAATCTTGTTTTTTTCAATCATATGTTTATGATTAAAAGATAAGTTAAAATTAAATCTTGTGCAAAAGTATCTCTCTCTTTGTAAAAGGATATTAGTCTGTTGAGAAAATAAGGGCGAAGAAAAATAGTAATCGACACAAATCCAGAAGAACACAGAGATTTAACGAGGTTCGGCAAAGATGCTTACGTCCTCGGGAGCAGAGCGGCGAGTTCCTTTCAATATTCAGAAAAGAGTTACAAAATAGAGGATACCTCCTGGGGTTATTAACAGACCTATTTATAACCCCAGGAGTAGACCCTAGGTGCAATATGTAATTACAACATTACCCATGTACCAAACCGTGGGATTTTGCCCCCGCACCCCAACCCACGTAACTTCCCAACTTGGACAGATTCTTCCGCTCCACTTCGATCCAGCGTCTGTCCTGATATGGTATATGAGCCATACCATAACATAGTCTATCCTTATTTATGTGTGTGTGTGTGAATATATACAGCGACACATAATTATTCATTTGATATTTGAATTGTTCTCTAACATCATATTTAAATTTATTATATAATATTGTCTGTTATTTCTGGTTTCAACTATGTTCTTTTTTTGTTTTTTTTTTTTCAATTTTAAGGTTCAAGTCTGATGTGGAGCGGTCAGCAATCTATCACATTGTCAAAGAGACATTTCCTCTCTTACTCAATATATTCCATAAACTTGTTCAGAACACCAATCCTCCCATTCAATTAGCAGACTTGATCAAGCTTATTTGCAAAGTATTCTGGTCATGAATATATATATATATATATATATATATATATATATATATATATATATATATATATATATATATATANTGTGTTAGTATTATTTATTGTAATTGATTTAGAATCAATTGCGAACTAATTTTGTACTTTTAATGGGATTTTGTGGTGAATTATGACTCTTGAGATTTTAATTTGATTGCTTCGCACTAAATGACTTCATGTTTTCTATGATGTGATGTTTTGCTTATGTAAGTAGTAGAGATGATTGCATTAATTACCCTTAATGACTTTTTTGTTAGGCGACTTCATACTTTCATTATGTCATCTTGGTTTTTGATATGTTTGGCCGCTAGTATGTTAATTCTTTATGTAATTTTGACACTTGTTTGTTTGTTTGTGTATGAATATTTTACAGAGCCTTGTTGAAGGAAAAGAAATGTATGAAAATGGTCGTGCAAGTGTTACTTTACTCTCAATAAGCTATTGTTCTTGCTTCTTAAGTGATGTTTGTTGATCATATCCTACTTGGATTGTGCTGTTGAAATTTCACGATAACATACATTGAATTCTAAATTTTGTTTGGCTCGTCTAGATCGTTGGGTGTCAATGAATTATTGCACTTCAATGACTTACGTAATGCTTAAATTTATGTTTGGACCGGAGAATTGGTGTTCCGATGCGGTGTGTATTCAAGAACATAGGCTTGTGCATTAGATTTATGTGATTAAATTGAATTTTGGGGACGAAATTCTCTTAAGTTGGGAAGAATGTAATAACTTGAATGGATCTAATAGGGCGGTCAATTTGGCTCTTTGTTCATGAACTGCTTGCTTGGCTCGTTGAGCAGGTCGCGTTCAGCTTGTTCTTGCTTGGTTTTTTGGTTGCTTGTTTGGCTACCTAGGAGTCATCTCTGAGTATATTTTCTCTAATATTTCATATCTATTCTCGGNTCTAATACTTAACCCTAACCGACGCTCCCCAATCCCCATTCGCCTCTCGATCCTTCTCCGTTTCGGCTGCCTTTCCCTTTTCCTCTTTGGTCGCGATTGCTTAGGGTTTGTCGCCCATGTTCTTCTGCTAATATCTACTTCTATTCTCCTCGGTATTCTTGGGTCGTTTGCTCGCTATTCTTGCGTGGTTGCTGGATATTCTTGCTTGGTTATTTGGTTGCTTGTTTGGCTACCTAGGAGTCATCTCTAAGTATATTTTCTCTAATATTTCGTATCTATTCTGGGGATTGCCTCCTATCTTAAATTTTCTTAAATTTCTTTTAGATTTATTTAGATTTTTTGAATGAAACCTAGTTTTTTAGGGTTGTAGCAGTGAAATTTCGCATATTGAAATTTTTTATGAATGAGATCTGATATAAGAGTGTTATGAAATTTAGTTGGGCTATTGTGCATTTGTGCGGCGATTCATACAAGTTTAGGCGTTGCTGTCGTTGACAGCCCTAGCCTTTAGATCATAATTTTTTCTTTTTTTATGAACGAATTTGTGAAAACTGAAGAATACAAAAATAGTCACATCTATTTTTGTATAGTTTTTTTTGAGATAACAATATATAAAGTTGCCTATGATGTTTAGTGCCTCTTGTTTGGATACTGTTATAGATCTTTACTACATTTGTAATTGACAAAGAATTGGGTTGTATGCATGCAAATGTCGGATGGTACAGATTTGGATAGGTGGGCTTATGTGTTACATAATTAATTGATGGGTTAAAAACATATGTGATGATTTTTAAATTTGCAATGTTTGATATTATGAGCATTGAGGTGGCATTACCAATTCATGACTATAACGCCTGAATCCTGAAGCATTCTATTATTGTAGGTGGTTGTTTTGTTTACTAATTATTGTAAGGTAAGAAAGTATATAGATCTTTGGTAAACATGTGGAAAGTATATTGAATCCTGAAGCATGTTACCTTTAAAAGTTATGCATGCATTTATGAATTCATTTGACTTTCAAGGAATGTGTTCGACTTGCTAAGCAAACGAGTCAAACACAAACACACTTTTTGAGCTCGAAATATGCGATAAGCAGAAACTTTTTTTTATATTTATTTATCTAATATCTAAATAATATGCTTTTTATTGGAGATTTTCATAAATATCACCTGATTCTTAGGGGTGTAATTGTGTAAACGAGCCTTGTCGAAGCCCTAGCATTCTGAAAACCCGGTGAAGGCGAAAGATCGCCTTTTCACTGTTACCGGAACGGAATGGGAAGAGAAGACGATGATATCAGAGCGGCGAAGCTCGGATACAAAGAAGCGGTTCGGGATGGGAACCACGACAAAGAGGCGCGGTATGCAAACATGATTGGAGACCTTCTCAAGAGGAGGGGAGAGTACGTCGAGGCTTTAAGGTGGCTTCTAATCGATTACAAGGTATCAGCTAGGTATCTTCCTCAGAAGCAGCTCCTTGCTGCATGCCAGTCGCTTGGCGATCTCTACCTCCGGCTATAGCGCTTTGAAGAAGCACTCCTCTATCAGGTTATAATTGTTTAAGGTTTAATTTACTCTCTATGTTTGAGTGTTTGTAAGTAGTGTTTACTAGCCTCTACACGGATTTAGAGTTTGAGAGAATTAATGGATATTGATTTGCTAGGCTTTGTAGCCAAATAGCCATTCGCCAAAATCTTAGGACCTCCTTGGGTCGCTTTTTTTTAATGTTTTTAT
>JXCR01118929.1:19298-46722 GCA_002079205.1 Phalaenopsis hybrid cultivar
CCACTGAATTAGAAAACCCACCAGCAATATTTAACAGCTATGGAAGAATGGAGAGTCCAAGTTTTTGATTCCCCATTTCTTTCTGCAATTTTTAGTATACTCTAGCAACCATATAACTTCCCAAAAATTCGAAAATTATAGCATGCAAGTCTTAACTGCTCATAAAATTAAGTGAACTACCAATTGCATGAGGTTTCTTTCATGAAAATTCAATCGATGAGGAGACATTGGAAGAGATAATAGAAGGTATTGTAATGTTTTGGGCAGAAAATCCATTGAATAGAAAAGATTTGAGCACACAGATATTTGAAAACACAATGATATTTCATAATACTGCACTTCTAAATGATATTTGGAGGCAGGAATTGTAATCCAGCCTGCTTCGGTGAAACATAGTGACTTTCAAACAACATAACACAAATGTTTTAACTAGACTATGTCCCAATCTGTTTCACTATTTGGCCTATGCTCCAATCTGTTTCACTATTTGGCCATTCCAAGCAAAAAATATTGTCTCATATAAATTTGTTTCACTATTTGGCCATTTCAAGCAAAAAAGATTGTCTTATATATCTTGTGGGCAATTCATCTGTGTGGGTGTAGGGTGTGCCTACAACGTTAAGGTTATAAAACTTCCATCTACCACCATGAAATTTTTGGCATGCAAGGATGTTTTGATTGGATGTAACAATTGAATGTGAAAGTGTACCCACCAACTAAAAAAATGGAATCCTATATTTGTAGTAATCTCATAAAATAGACCTTGTATTACATTAATTCACTGACACGAGACATTAATACAAACCATATAAGATCAAGAGCACTCTGCAAACATGAATCTACAGACTTTCTCACTTTATAAGGCATAAATCAGACAAAATATAGAATGATGATGTTCAACTGAAGATGATATAAAAAAAAGGAAGGAAAATTTTCATGCATGCCACTCAATTCTTATGTATCTAGACAGCTAGCACCTACACTTCAATTTCCACAGACAAAAAGGAAGGAAAATGTTTTACTGAAATAC
Source organism: Phalaenopsis hybrid cultivar (assembly GCA_002079205.1). Taxonomy (NCBI): domain Eukaryota; kingdom Viridiplantae; phylum Streptophyta; class Magnoliopsida; order Asparagales; family Orchidaceae; genus Phalaenopsis; species Phalaenopsis hybrid cultivar. The sequence continues at coordinate 20,329 of JXCR01118929.1, forward strand.
TTCCTGAAATTATTGAAGTTTCAAGAGAGATTAGTTTGATGTTCATATGCTCTCCATGGCAGAATAAGATATCTGAGGCTATTCAAATCTCNGAGCATCTAAGAATAAAAAAAAAAGGAATTTTTTTTTGCCAAAATTCTCTTTAAACTAAATCCCTCCCCCTAATATGTTCAATCTTAAATGATAGTTGACTGGGTCATTCCCGACTTACTAATGCTCTCTCCTACATTATTCAAATCATTGCGCTTTTGCATCCTCATTCGTTATCAAGACGAAACAATTGTCAATTTTTTTTCAAAGCTTTAGGTTTACTTTAGTTTACTAATCTATGCCACAAACACGAGATAATTAATTAATGATCCAACTCGAGAGAAAGTATTAGAAAATACAAGATTGAAAATAATATTACAAAAAAATACTTTTTATCATTTGTATGCTCTGTAATTGTCTATATATAGGCACTTTTATGCAAAACAAACGTTTACCTTAACACTAATTATACAGAAGACAAGAAAATGAATAAAATAAAATAAAATAAAAATGCTGCTGATCGCAAGAACAAAGCATACCTTCGTAGGGCTTTGATTAAACAAAAAATCTTTTTAATAATGATGTCTCGAGGCTAATAGCAGGAGTTTGATCTTTTCCATTTGCATACAAAAAGATTTGAGCTTACTGCATCAATTCATTGGTAGTTTCCTATTGTCAGAAAAAAATGGATAGCAAATATAGTTAGGAGTTATCAGCAATTCATGTACCTCACAACAAACTGCATTTGGTGAAAATAACAAGAAATTTCACAATTGTTCTATATGTCTGTAATATATATATATATATATTATATATATATTATAAACATACCACTCAATTTTTATTTATTTATATATCTAACACGGAAAGTTTGATATTTACATTCATAACTCTTTGGTGTTATAAAATTATGCATGAAAAAGTTGTATTTTACTTGAAAAAAGTTAGTAACGGCAGTATTTTTGATGTGATGTTAAGGATTTTAATGGTATGCATGTAAATATTACATTTTGTGTCAAATATTAAAATATATACGAAATTGTGTGGTATGTATGTAAATAATGATTTGTAAAAAAGTTATAACGCATTTTAATGGTTCTTTGGCCATTTTTCAGCATAAAGGCAGCAAGAAAGACAAATTTGACAATCTTCGTCAGAAATGCTTCCATGGCATATGGGATGCATGTACCACCAAAGTCATGCTCGACTAGGATCACCTGTTAAAAAATGCTTGAGATTAAAATCCAAGAGAATACAATTTTCAAGTTCAGCAAGATCATCTATGCTCCCAAAACAAGAAGTGAAGACTACAATGGTGCGAGGTAAAGTGCACTCATTTCAGAAAAAAGCATTATAATAATCCCCCAACTCTTGGCGGGGAATATTTTAATCCCAAAATTTATAAAAGCATCAATTTAATTCCCAAACCTTTTAATTGGTGGCTAAAATAATCTTCCCTGAAACTATTTTAGCCTATATTAAAAGAGTTTATGGATTAATTTGATATTTTTATAGACACTAAGATAAAATGCCCCATGTAAAAATACTCGGGGGATTATTTTGTCACTTTAATCGATAAGATAAATATTAGAAATATATAAAANGTCACATGTAACCTTTCTCGAATGCCTCTAGTGCCCCAACCTAGTCAGCAGAAGAATCCAAAACCGCACCAACATTAATCTTGGCTAATGCCTGCCCGAGTTTCTCATAATCATAAAATAAGATTCTAGTAAATGAAACAATCCTGCACATTATAAGAAAACATACATTGAAAGATACATATCATGTAAAATACCATACAACAAGCTGTCCAATTTTTTTAGTTGGTTATGGATTGAAACAAGCTTTGCAACCCCCAAAAACATAAAATCCAAAAGAAAAGGGTAAATTTACCATTATCGATAAAAAAAAAGAAGCCATGCAAAAGCTGTCTGGTGTTTATACTTCAATATTATTGATACAGTACCTGTTACAGTAGCCACAGTCTCCATGCAAATGTACCCTTTTATTTGTCATTTTTTTTAACCTTAGATAACTTAGTAGTAGATGGTAAATTTGATCAACACCGTAGATCATTAATTGACATCTATTAATAAATCAACATTAAATAACCCTCCGTATTATTTGAACTGTCGTATGTTCAGACACTCCAGTTTTCAATGTCATCATCTACACTCCCACCTAAAACCAAAAAAGCAAACTGCTCCGCTAGAGGCTGTGATTACATCTCCTCCTGATCAGCTCCAAATTTTTGACACTATTGATAATCAGAAGGATACCCCGGAAGACGTCACTTTCCCTGCTGGCAATATGTCAATCATTCAGTCCCCACTTGTAGCTCTCCCGTCTTTGGAACCCCTTATCGTGGGGGAAAGAGAGATTCTCCAGATCCCGCCAGCCTTAGAACCTATCACGAATAATACAGGTGGAAATTCTTCTACTGTTTCACTACTGTGTNTCAGCATCCGCCAAAAGCGACATAGTCTTATACTAGCACCATGCACCAAAACCACCTCCATGCACAAGAACAACTTTCTTTGTTTCTACATCTTCTACTCCTCTTTCCTGCAAATGTATGATTTAAATAAAAGAGAAACAACAATGCAACACCTTTTAGGAAAAAAGATTGCGTCAGAAAAAACAATTTGCCAGAAAGAAAAAAGAAGAAAGAATTCAGAATGAGGCAGACAACATAGGTATTCACTTTTTAGATATAAATGGTTTTCATCACAGATAGATAAATTTGCCTTCTTTCTTAGGAAAGAAAAAATATAGGGTGACATATTTTTCTATGATTAAGCATATCAAAAAATGTTAGAAAAATTTGAACCTACTATATATTTATCTACCTTTAGAATGTTGACAAATTTGAGAAGATTTAGTGTTTTTCTCAATTCACCTTCAAAAATAGGAATATTGATCCAAAAGACCTAAATTTTAGAATGTTATTAAAGATACAAGAAATTAGGATTGATTTCATGCATACGATTAAATTCTTAAAATTTTGAGAATTTTTTAAGAATATTCAAAATAATAAAAAAAATAAATAATAATACTATAGATGATGTTAAATATGAAATGCCATCAAAGCTACATGAAAAAACCTGACCATCATATTTTTTTTTACAAAAGAGAAGGATCGATGGATGAATGTGAGACTAGGAATCATAATCAATCATGTGATTGTTGTCTTTTATTAAGCAACTAGTTCCTTTTTTATGGATAATTGCTACACGATAAACCACTTTTCAATGGAGAGGCGTGCAAGATAAACCACTTTTCGTATTAAGGAGTGCTTAAGGAACCTTTACTTAGTTGATGGATCGTTAAAGAACCTTGAAAAATATTCCTATAACTCTCTTTTATTTGGTTGTAGACTCATATTGTAGCCTTGTGTCATAACATTTATAAATTAGCTATGGATTAATTGAATATTGGTTAAAAAAATGAAATTGATTTTGCATGGAAAAGATATTTAAAGATAAGACTTTAGGTCCAATAAAAAGACAACGATTGAGTTTTGGAGAATTATGTGGCATAATATAGTAGTTTAGTCAATAGAATTTTGATATCAATTTTTAATAGCAAAAATGATGTTTAAGATTGTGCATCCCTTAAAGGGATCAAATTTATGAGTTATAAATCGAAGCTAATGGAGAGAGTAATGGAACATAAACTTCGGAAATTTACATGAGTTTTGAAAAATCAATTTGGTTTCACTCTAAGAAGATTCATTATGAAAGAGATTTTACTATCATGTAATAAATGAAGATGCATAAAGAGCAAATAAATAATTTACATATGATTTTTATTGATCTTAAAAACCTATAATTGAGTATCGCCTGAATTGTTTTGTGTGTTTTAAGGTAGAAAGGCGTATTAAAGATATTTTGACTTTATAAAAGATATGTATGTTGGTGCATAGACTTCTATTAGAAGTTATGAATCAGGCTTAGTGTTTTCATGAATGATTAGCATTAAGTTCATATACTTTATATCAACCATGGAGATACTTATAAAAGATTTGCATTGCAAGGACTTCTAATGAATGATTTTTGCAGATGATATTATTTAATTGCCGAGACATCTATCAAAATAAGTGAAAAAATGATTAAAATATTTTGAAGTTAAGAGACCTCAAAATTAGTATAATATAATATGTAATTTTAATTGATAGCATTTTTGCAAATAATTCCTTATTATTATATTATTATGTAGTATGTAATTATAATATGTTTAAATGTATTGGATATATTATGAGGATATTGATTATGATATAATTTCTAGATTTAAGGCTTGATATTTAAAAATAAGAAGTGTCACAAAACTTTTATGTAATTAGAGGACATTAAAGAGGCTTAAAGTTAATTTTTATATAGTTGTTACTAGGGCGACGATGTTGCATGAGTTTAAACATTAGCAATGAAAAATTCATTGATATTTGTGCGTGTAATGAATGAGAATGTTAAGATGATTATGTGATAGTTATGAAGGATAAATTAATGCAAGTTCATATCAGAGAAAATATTGGACATCTATTAAAGATAAGATCATTGAAAATGTAATTATGTAGTTTCAACATTTATAGTGAAGGATAGAAAATTTACTTGTTAAAAGGTTTAATAAAGTTAGTATCATAGCATTGAAAAAGAAAAGTGGTGTCTCAAGTTAAATGGATATAAATTGTTTAAATTGATTTATGATGAATATATTTAACACCTTAGATAGCCATCAATAAAAATGAAAGTAAGATGATGACTCATAACACCGTTTTAGAAGTTGGGATGAGGAGGATGATGATGATAATGTTTATTTGACCCTTTATTGAAAAAATAATTATTTTCATACATTGGTAGGATGAATTTGCTATGTTGGGAACTTGAAAGCCTCTGTTTTCTAAATTGCATTTGCATTTCTTAAAAAAGGATGGATTTTTTTAGCTAGGGATTTTATTTGCTTTTATTATGCTCGTATATATGCTTTGGTGGATGTTATTTAGTTGTTGTTGACCTAACAAAACAATTTTTTTTTCTTAATTTGTTATATGCTATAAAGTTTCAAAATATTTTGCAATGCAAATAAAATTCTTATTAGCTCTCATTGATGTATATTTAACTTGAGATGTTAGTAGTTGACTGACGTTTACTTTACACTATTGTGAAAATTTTCTTTGTATGATATTATTTTCCACAGAACAGTGAACGTAAAATAGAAAAAAAGGTAAAACTAGAACATTTTAACGGATAATGAAAGTTTGAACACATATGCACTTCTCTATTAACAATACAAACACATAAAGCCCTTAAACTCAAAATAATTCAAGCATCAAAGTTTGAGATTACAATCACCTTCCCCACAGTAGGACCAGCTATTTTACCCAGCCTGATGTCTGTGAACAAGCAAACATTCCATTGTTGAATTGATTGACTCAGAAAAAAAACAAACTCCAATGCTAAAAGGATAAATTAAAACAAGAGATTCGTTAAAAGAGCTAAAAAACTTTCATTCTTCAACAAAACTCTAATTTAAACTGTTTAGAGTCAACCTCCACAAGAAGTAGCCACGTTCTCAATGAGATTTCCCTGGTTCCTTTATCTTAGTTGTGCTGCCTCATCAGGTTCTTCATCTTCCTTGTCAGAAATAATCACACAAACACGCTTTCGACCAAGAGATTGGAGGTTAACATCACGATTGATGAAATCTCTATTCAAACGTTCGCCCAAACTATCTGCCATTTTGGGTTTCGTGTTTAATGAAGGCATCTCCATCTTGGATGATTTTTTTCTTTTTTTAATGAGCATTCTTAAAGGAACATCAGCATCAACATCATCACCAGTGGCTAAATTTGGCTTATCCTAAAAAATTGAAGGATTATTAATTTCCAATGAATCAGATTCATCAGATGAAAGAAGAGATGCAACTACGGCCTTAGTTTCAGTTTTAGAACTGTAATCTTGATCCACTCTCATCAACAACTCGCCTCTATTCAGTAAACGCTTAACATTTTGAATCTCAATATGTAATTTTCTGCTTGGCACAAACACAATAAAAGGGGTTCAAAAGATAAGGGCAAATTTACGAAGTCCTAAATATCACAGAGCATACATTGTTTCGTCGACATTGTCAAATCTGATCAAATGACTATAATGCATATTGTTAAGTGTCGATAATTGTACAGATAGTAAGTTTGCTTTGAATGATATTCTGCATAAAAATAAGTCATCAAAGNTAAGCCAAATTTAGCCACTGGTGATGCTGTTGATGCTGATGTTCCTTTACGAATGCTCATTAAAAAAAGAAAAAAAACATCCAAGATGGAGATGCCTTCATTAAACAAGAAAGCCAAAATGACAGATAGTTTGGGCGAGCGTTTGAATAGAGATTTAATCAATCGTGATGTTAACCTCCAATCTCTTGGTCAGAAGCGTGTTCGTGTGATTATTTTTGACGAGGAAGATGAAGAACCTGATTAGGCAGCACAACTAAGAAAAAAGAACCATAGAAATCCCATTGAGGACGTGGCTACTTCTTGTGGAGGTTGACTCTAAACAGTTTGAATTAGAGTTTTGTTGAAGAATGAAAATTTTTTAGCTCTTTTAATAAATCTCTTGTTTTAATTTATCATTTTAGCATTGGAGTTTGCTTTTTTTCTTAGTCAATCTATTCAACAATGGAATTTTTGTATGTTCACAGATATCATGCTGGGTGAAATACTTGATCCTACTGTGGGGAAGGTGATTTTAATCTCAAACTTTGATGCCTGAATTATTTTGAGTTTAAGGGCTTTATGTGTTTGTATTGTTAATAGAGAAGTATATATGTGTTCAAACTTTCACTATCCGTTAAAATATTCTAATTTTACGTTCATTGTTTTGTGGAAAATAATACCATACAAAGAAAACTTTCACAATAGTGTAGAGTGAACGTCATTCAACTACTAACATCTCTAGTTAAATATATATCAATGAGAGCTAATAAGAATCTTATTTGCATTGCAATTGATTTTGAAAGTTTATAGCATAGGACAAATTAAAAAAAAAAAATTTGTTTTGTTATGTCACTAACAACTAAATAACATCCACCGAAGCATATATACTAGCACAATAAAAGCAAACCAAAATCCCTAATTAAAGAAAACCATCCTTTTTTAAGAAATNTATGTTTACACATCCAGGAGGAAAGAGAAAAATGAAAATCTACTTGAGCTCAGAAATCTGATGGATGATACTTTAGTTACTACGGGCAATGGTACTCACCCTACTAATTTGTTAGCTGGTTCACTTCCAAGAACTAGTTGTAGGAGAACTAAAGTGGAACGTCCCTAGCACTTTTGTGACCTTTTGTGGCTTTTAGTTTTTTTCCTTTATGTATCTTTGCTTTATTTGAGTTTTGTGTGCGTTGTTTTGTATGAGTTAGACTTTCTTTTAGGCCCTCTCATGCAACATTTCTGTATCTTTTCCGTATTAACATATTTGCCATTGAGCTTTTATATATATATATTCATAGATGTAATTGTCGGTTATTTTTCTTTCGAAAATAAGATTTTAAAATTTAATATATTTATATAATGTAATTTTTTTCTTTCCATATTTACATCCGTTGCATCCCAAAATTTCAAACTTTAACCAGTCGCCACCCGCCTCACCCCATCCCTACAAATACGCATCTCAGGCTCTTCTCTAATCTCATCCACCTCTACTTCCTCCTCAACCGAACCCTAAACCTAAAGTTTCACTCCCAAANCTGCATCCCAAAATTTCGAACTTTAACCAGTCGCCACCCGCCTCACTCCATCCCTACAAATTCGCATCTCGGGCTCTTCTCTAATCTCATCCACCTCTACTTCCTCCTCAACCGAACCCTAAACCTAAAGTTTCACTCCCAAATTCCTCCGTTCTTCAGTTTCATGGCGAGGAAAACGATAACTGCTTGAAAGTATACCGGCGGCAAGGCTCCGCCCAAGCAACTGGAGACCAAGGTCGCAACATGGTATTATTCGGTGACCGGCGACGTCAAAAAAGCCCCACCGCTTCCGTCCCGGAACCGTGGCTCTAAGAGAGATAAGGAAATACCAAAAGAGCATAGACCTTCTCATCCGCAATATTCCATTTCAGAGGTTGTTGAAGTATTTCCTGGCACTCCTTTTTGCATGGTGTATTGCAGAAAAAACATTTGGAGCTTGCCAATGATACAAATGTTATTATCGAACAACAAAGAGCAGGTACGCAACTTGCCCGAACTTACCATGAAATGTTTTTAAGATCAGAAAGTGATCACCATGCAAAGAGAAGTGCCAAGAAATACTTCAAGCTGGCTATGAAATTGGCTCTATCTCTCACGGAAAACACTCCCCTCAAAACAAATAATTTCTTACTAAAAGAATATATCAATGCATTTAGTAACATCGGTATGCATAAAATGGATGTCGCTAGTCCCGAGAAATCAGAGAAAATGCTTCTCAAGGGTTTAATGATATGTGATGAAGAGANTGGATGTCGCTAGTCCCGAGAAATCAGAGAAAATGCTTCTCAAGGGTTTAATGATATGTGATGAAGAGAAAGTCAATGAATATGATGATGGACGCGCCGAGCTTCATCATTAAAACATTTCCTAGGTTCTAAATATACTTTCTCAAGGTTATGATGAAGCTCATCGCGTCCATCATAACCTTGGAAAAGTTTTTTTAGAACTGAGGGAATGGAATAAGGCTAGGAACCACATCGAGAAAGAAATTTAAATTTGTAAACAGATCGGGCATCCCCAAGGTGAAGTGATAGGGTTCATCAGCAAAGAATGACCTCGCCATGCTTTTGACTCTATNAAGGTTCTAAATATACTTTCTCAAGGTTATGATGAAGCTCAGCGCGTCCATCATAACCTTGGAAAAGTTTATTTAGAACTGAGGGAATGGAATAAGGCTAGGAACCACATCGAGAAAGAAATTTTAATTTGTAAACGGATCGGGCATCCCCAAGGTGAAGTGATAGGGTTCATCAGCAAAGAATGACCTCGCCATGCTTTTGACTCTATAATGCAGCTCACCAAGGTTGATGAATCCCATCACTTCACCTTGGTGAGCTACATTATAGAGTCAAAAGCATGGCAATGTCATTCTTTGCTATCAGAAGGCGATGGATATTGCGAAAAGCATGGAGGATGAGGATTCCTTCGTAGATCATATTTCTCAGAATGTTAAAACTGTAAATAAAGCATCTATGGAGTTAAAGTTATTGATAAAAGACGAGCAAAAACTCAAAAGATTGATCAGGGCCATGAGTGATGCCCGTGAAACGGCAAATGAAAGGAAGTTTTTGTTAGAGCAAAATGTTTCCTTGGATAGTTTGATTGAAAAATCTTNAAAGCATCTAAGGAGTTAAAGTTATTGATGAAAGACGAGCAAAAACTCAAAAGATTGATCAGGGCCATGAGTGATGCCTGTGAAACGGCAAATGAAAGGAAGTTTTTGTTAGAGCAAAATGTTTCCTTGGATAGTTTGATTGAAAAATCTTNGGTCATTCTTTGCTATCAGAAGACGATGGATATTGCGAAAAGCATGGAGGATGAGGATTCCTTAGTAGATCATATTTCTCAGAATGTTAAAACTGNATTTATTTTTTTTGTAGGCTTGCGAGGTCAATGACGAGTCGTTTGACCTTTCTTGGTTCTTCGGATGGCCTGTCAGTTGCTGTTGGCCGGTGTCACACGTGAAATCCTAATGAAGGCAACCAAATTCCTCTTTTATTTTCAGTGATATGGTTTTTGAGGATCCTCAAAATGACCTTTTTGGGGATATGCATATGTGACACTCGCGAGGTTGGTTTTGCTTGGGTAAAAAACAACCAAGAACCCANTATTTATTTTTTTTGTAGGCTTGCGAGGTCAATGACGAGTCGTTTGACCTTTCTTAGTTCTTCGGATGGCCTGTCAGTTGCTGTTGGCCGGTGTCACACGTGAAATCCTAATAAAGGCAACCAAATTCCTCTTTTATTTTCAGTGATATGGTTTTTGAGGATCCTCAAAATGTCCTTTTTGGGGATATGCATATGTGACACTCGCGAGGTTGGTTTTGCTTGGGTAAAAAACAACCAAGAACCCAGTTTTTTACGATGTCTATTGTCTTCTAGTAGTGACAGATTCGTTGGTTAGAGTATTGAGTTCTCTGAGCCCTCATGTCTGCATTTTTTGTTGGTTAATCTGTGCTTGTATATTTAGTACAATTTCCGTTTATTCTCATTTTCTTGTATATATATATTTTTTTAAATTCATGTGGGTCCTCACGTTTGCTAGTTTTTTAATTTAGTTTTTTGTTTCTGTATTAAATACTGTTTTTGAAATCTATGCATCCTCTGTTTCTTTAATCAATTTTCATCNTCTCATGTCTGCATTTTTTGTTGGTTAATCTATGCTTGTATATTTAGTACAATTTTCGTTTATTCTCATTTTCTTGTATATATATATATATATATTTTTAAATTCATGTGGGTCCTCACGTTTGCTAGTTTTTTAATTCAGTTTTTTGTTTCTGTATTAAATACTGTTTTTGAAATCTATGCATCCTCTGTTTCTTTAATCAATTTTCATCTTATTTTTTTTAATCAGATTTTTGTTTCTTTATTCAATATTATTTCTTATTTTCAATTTCCATGATTTTTTATTTCATCTAATTTTATGACTGACGTATTCTCTCTTGAATAATTGTAGGAAGATGAGCTCCAGGTTTTCGGGGAACTCTGGGTGAGTGCTATGCCGCTGCGGACTGTCTTCTTTATTACTCACGTCACATCCGCCACATAGTTACGAGCGACAGTTCTACAGGTGCCCGTGGTGGGCAAACAGATCAGAAGACGTAAGTTCTTCAGGTGGGCAAACAGTCCGGTCGATTTTACGGTATTCCAACCGTACAACGTTGCNTTATTTCATCTAATTTTATGACTGACGTATTGTCTATTGAATAATTGTAGGAAGATGAGCTCCAGGTTTTCGGGGAACTCTGGGCCAGTGCTATGCCGCTGCGGACTGTCTTCTTTATTACTCACGTCACATCTGCCACATAGTTACGAGCGACAGTTCTACAGGTGCCTGTGGTGGGCAAACGGACCAGAAGACGTAAGTTCTTCAGGTGGGCAAACAGTCCGGTCGATTTTACGGTATTCCAACCGTACAACGTTGCTCAAGGTTCGATGGTATCTCAACTGGAGAACATTGCTCGGGGTTTGACGGTATCCAAATCGAACACCATTTCTTAGGGATCAATGGTGTCCCAATCGGACAACGTTGCTCGTGACATGCTTCTTCTGTATTTTAAAATGAATATTATCATACTTTTAATTGTAATTTTAATATGTTATTTCTTTTTTATTAGGTTTCTTGATACTCACTCTTAAGTGAGGTGTATATCCTTTTTTATATAGTTAAAGTGATTTTTTTGTTCTCAACTGTCAAATGTGTAGCTGTTATAGTTTGTTTGCAAACAACAACATTGAGCAGTGTCAAAATGATCATTCATCTAGAAAAATTTGCAAATCAACTGCTTTCCAAATGCACAAACCAAACAAATAAACAATTTATCTAAATTATGGGCGTAATGGTCATTTATCCATAAACATATGCAATTATGTTGCTTTCCAAACGCACAAACCAAACATTCAGCTAACTTATCAGGATAAGTTGCGGATCAATAGCTTATCAAGATAAACTGCTTATCTGGATAAGCTGAATTAGTTCCAGCTGCCCCAAATAGACCCAAGGGCATCGCATGTGAGAGGTTCGGGTCAGGGAGGTGTGTGAGTACTCAGTTTAAAATAAGATTTTTCTTTTTCTTCTTTTTTTTTTTTTAATTTTAAGTTATATGCCTTGATTTACATGCAATTATGTACACATAATTGTAACAAAATGAGTGTCCTCCTTAGGTAAAATTGAAGTTATGGGTACGCTTACACAATTTGTTTCGTTCTTCGAGGTCTTCTAAACAAGTGCATTGACGATCATGCCAATTTAAGTATGATTCATTCACAATGAGGCGAATAAGATTCATCAATCCGATTGAAGTTTTCTGACAAGCAAAGCGATGAACAAAGTCTAGCAGAACGTTCTCGACAACGAGTCGCTCAACTTATGCCGAAAGGTCTCAAATTCGTGTCACAATGGTTTTTTATTTTATTTAAGTTTGACTTTGATTTTTGTTGATGAATTGTATTTGAATTATGGTGTTTTATGTTTGTGGATGTGTATGTGTATGTGTTTCAAGTATCAAAACCCCTAAGTTTCAAAATGTATCCCTAAGGCATTTACAATCCTTTTGGGAACTCAACTTGAGTTTCAATATGTTGGTTCGAATCGACTTAAGCTAATGTTGAGGATTTGAAACCACACAAGTGAGACTAGAATGATTCAATAAGTGTTTTGAATTCCTAAGTGCTTGTTGACCTCACTTTTGGTTGAGGTCTAGTCTTTCCTTTTTAGTAGCCTAGAGTCTAGCCATATGATTTTTCTGTTGACTATTTCTAGAGGACTAAAAAAGGAACCGTCACCATTAAAAACTCTAAACTATTCTTTGCTCAACTTGAAGTTCCACATATTGGTCACTACTGATCAAGCTTTTAACCCAAATCCAAAATCCCCAAATTTGCCCCAATTTGACCATGTCTCCAAATGTCATCCAATTGAATANGGAAAAGGAACCGCCACCATTAAAAACTCATAACTATTCTTTGCTCAACTTGAAGTTCCACATATTGGTCCCAACCTCTAGCACTTATTAGGTGGGGTCAATATGGGAGAGCTCAAGGTGAGTCCCCATAGGACTGCTTGGCCTTAAGGTTGACCCTGGGTGTTGGTCTGGAGCTGGTTCATTCACTTGCACGCACTTTCACTCACTTTCACTCATAACCCTAAACCAAAACTTTGTTGATTTTGATACTTTGATTCTTTGGGAGACTCATGTAGATGGTCCCCTAGACCCACTAGCCCTAGGCTGAGGTTTAGCTAGGACCAGTACATAGAGGACCTAAATGGGGATTCCATTGGTCTATGGCTCACATAGGGTGGTTGACACCCCAATTTTACCAAAATATCTAACTTGGCCTTTTGCCCCCCAAACCCTAAATTTGACCAAAATTCCTAATTTCACCCAAAATACCCAAATCTATTCAAAAATTATTTCAAACCATTTCAAAATACTCAAATTGCCCAAAACCACCCAAATTTGCCAAAATTACCAAAATACCTCCCCCCCAAATTTACCAAAATTACAAAAATGCCCTTGGTGGCCCAAACTCTCCCAAAACCTCCAAAATCATTTCAAATATCTCTAAAACCAACTTGAACCCTACCATTGAATCTAATTTGACCAATTTAATCTATTTTGACCAAAAGCCTCAAATTGCCCTTAAGGGCCGAATTTCCCCAAATGTCCATCAAATTGACCCCAATCTCCTCCAATTTCAATTCTAAACTCAAATTCATCATGAGAAAAATCAATTAAAACCAAATACAAGTCCAATTGACCCACATTTGAATCAAATTTCAACTGAAATCAAAAAGCCCCAATTTGGCCCAAAATCAAAATCTCACTAAATTGAACCTCATAGCCCACTCAAGTGCCTCAATTTGCATCATAAACTCTTCAAAACACTTCCACACATCAAATTGAATGGTCAATTGACCTTGATAAAGCTTTTATTTCATTCAATTTTAACCCAAATCCAAAATCCCCAAATTTGCCCCAATTTGACCATGTCTCCAAATGTCATCCAATTGAATACCCGAATCTAAAAATTAACTCCCAATTGATGTTGAGAACTCTTCATGATATTCACATAGACCATTTTCAATCATCAATTTGGATTTAACCCAACTCTAGCCCAACCTAAGCCCAAGTCTAACCCAACACCCTTAAATTGACCACATGCCCAAAATCCCACCAATTGAACCTTCAAATCAATTTAGAATCACCCCAAATCTTTTCTAAAACCTTCATGACAATCATCTACACCAAATTGATCAATCATGGATAGCCTCACCCAAACCCAACTTCTAGCCATTTTAACCCAAATTGAACCCCTTCACCAAAATTGACTTAACCATGCCAAAGTCACCAAATTAATGTCACCACAGCTACAACTTGGACTTTATTGATCAGCCTAAAACCACCTAAACCACCTAGGTGAGCTATGGACCAATGATCCCTTGATTTAAGGGATCTGAACCATATTTGGGCCTTATTTGAAAATACTTTTTCATCATCACTTGCCATTGGGAGTAAATCATAATTAACTCTCCCTTGACCTCCCTGGGCCAAGAAGTGACTAAACCCTAGCCATCCACCTCCTCAGCCGCCGGAAACAACCAACCAAAGGAGCCCCCATTGGCCAAAATTGAAAATTAAACTCACATGAGCTGACCAAGTCTGATTGGTCACTAGAGCTCTTCATCCCTCCACCTAAGCATTAATTTGCACCCACCAATTGACCATNGCCAACCAAAGGAGCCCCCATTGGCCAAAATTGAAAATTAAACTCACATGAGCTGGCCAAGTCTGATTGGTCACTAGAGCTCTTCATCCCTCCACCTAAGCATTAATTTGCACCCACCAATTGACCATAGTGGCCAGCCCAAGCCTTTCTATTTAATCAACCCCCTCCATGGATAAAGGAGAGCTAACCAAAATCCTTGGGGAAACTCTGCCAAAATCTCACCAGAGACTCTCCAAGCCTTCCTCAGCTTNCAAAGGAGAGCTAACCAAAATCCTTGGGGAAACTCTGCCAAAATCTCACCAGAGACTGTCCAAGCCTTCCTCAGCTTAAGCCAACCATCTTCCCCCTATGTTTCCCACTGTGAGAGTTCAATTTTGAGCTCAAAATCTGGCCGGATCCAAGACACATTTCTCCAAAGCCCCACAGTGAACCAAACTCCAATTAACTGTATACACACCATCCCCACAGTGAGATGAGTTGATCCCCCATAAAAGCCCCCTCTCAAACAGCCTCTAGCCTAGCTCTAGATCAACACCTGAAATTGAGTTTGGTCAAAAACATGGCCAGGCAATGCACCAGGGCTTGAAACTTCATTTGGAGGTTCGTTGGACCCAATCAAAGCTACCACAACCATCTGATTGAGGCCTCCCCTCTCAGACAAAGGTATTGAGCTCTAATCCTATGCCGAACTTCTTTTGATTCTCCATGAGTAATGGCTTGATTTCATGATTGATAAACCATATAAATATGTTTTTCTTGAGTAGATGAAGGTTAATAAACAAACCTCATGTGATTTGGTTGAGTCTAGACAGAGATCTTAAGGTTTTAGTGTGAACGGTTCTCGGGTTTGGTCATTTGGGGACGATAACGGGGAGTCGTTCGATCACATGTTTATTTCATCAACGGAGGAGATCAAGCCGGACCAACCTTTGGTGCGAAAAGGCAAGCCTTGTTGCTGCTGAGGTAGATGGTGGCGTCGAATGGCGGAGCACCGCGTGTGAGTTCAGAGTCGTCGTAGGATGAAATGACATCGTGTGTTTAAGTAGGAAAATATGGATTTTCTGAATTATTTTAATGAATGATCTTAAAAAATCCATATCTTTCTCTATAAAAATCATAAAAATTAAAAAAAAAATTACCACTTGCTCAGTGAACAGAGGAGAATAATGTGGACCAAAAATAAAAATTATTTGCCAAGTATATTATTTTTAATTAATTAAGTACTTTCTGAGGTATTTTAATTCATGATGATTAAATACTAATCACCATGGCTTGAGATTTTTAGGGTTGATTCCTTATGATAGAGGGCACCTCCTCTGATTTTTCTAAGGTCAGAGAGCTCCTCTGTGCTTCTAACCCTAATTTTCAAGCCTAAGTGGCTATTTTAGCTTTATTTAATAATATAAATTAAAATATTCTTTAAAAAATTATGGGATCAACTTTGTTAGGTTTCAACTGGTCATAGAAACTTCAAAAAAATAATGTCAAGATTTGGATAATTTTGTGCATTTCTGTTATTATTTAAACATTTTTACCTTGTATTAACTTATTTAAATTAAATATAAATAAAAAATTTGACAAAATCAATTCTACATTATTCATAAAAATCATTTCAACTCATTATAAAAATTTCAAATTTATTTAAGTTGATTTGTCCATTAAAGTGGATTTTGTAAGTAAAAATAACATTTTTGCACAAAATAAATTATATTAAATTAAATAAGCTTAGAAAAATTATGAAAATAATTTTTTGAGTTCCTTGTGATCAGGGGCATTTAATCAAAATAAGCTATTTTTGTAAAAATATTTTATTTTTAAAGTATATCTCGAATTAAAAATAATTAAAATAATCAAAATTTTTAAAAATAAAAAAAATAGTTCAAAATGTGTGCAGTTGTTCCGTGATCACTTGGGACCCCTTAAAATTTTTTTCCTAATTTTTCTAAATTAAAAAAAAAATCTAAATGTCAAAAATATAATTTTCTTATTTTTCCATTAAAATAATTATAATAAATTAAAAATAAATCATAAAAATATAAAATTTGTTTCTGTGAGTTTTTTGGACGTATGAGGGTTTAATAAAAATTTAAAAGTGATTTTTGAAGATTAAAATATATTTTTGCATTTAAATAATCATTAAAATTGAACTTTAAATAATTATAATAATTACAATATTATTCAAAAAATCATAAAATTTTGTCTAAACATTCTTCTGACCCAGGAAAACCTCCAATAATTTTCCCATAAATTAAAACTTCATTTCGATTAATTAAATAAATTAACATTTATTTTTTTGGGTTAAAATATTTATTTTAAATTAAATCAAATTTTTGAAAAATCACATTGCCCCCCTGATATTTCAATTAATCCATGAATAGGACACTCAAAGATTTTTAAAGCTATTTGAATTTTACTTGGAGAATTATAAGGTGCCCCCCTTGTTTCAAATTTGCATGTTAAACAATGATGTCACCCTGCATGAAAATCAAAACGGCTAGGATGTCCACAAAACCAAAACCAAAATTTTAAAAGTCAAACAAGATAAAATTCACTACCACAACATTCAAAATATAAAATAATTCAAAATTTAATCACAAACATCACAAAACAAAAACTGCAATTAAATTAAGATGTCTCTATCAGATGATCGAGAATCCCTCGAAGGAGGTAACCTACGGTAGTTAACGAGGCTTCTCACGATCTAAATGAAAGTATGGAACTCATTAGGTTGAGTTTAATAAATTCATTTGGACTACGTGAATCCGAAAGAAAATAGTGGTACCGGAATGAGGGAAACGTAAGATCCTAACCGGTATCGCTCTAATCAACTTTAATATTCCTCATAATATTTAAATAACCACAACCCTTAGGAACATTTGATTTGACATCATGACTTGACACATTAGAAAACTTAAACTCGCCACGACGAGGGGCTTGGAGCTAGCATCGTGGGCAGCACAATCATCTTCAACAACAAAACATGTCAACACCAGCTAAACCATTCTTTATTTAGAATTAAACAATCAAGTCATTGAACTTTGAGGTTGTTCGCCTAGTGCGACATAAATCCTCAACCTTATCTTTAGGCTTTTGTATATCTCTATTATACAAAATAAGCTCTAACTCTTTTTAGGATCCCGATGTTTTCATTCATCACGACCTAAATCCTCACATCTTCTAGGTTATTTGTGTGATCGTTTCACATGAATGTAAGCCCTAAATAAATAAAAATTGGCAGGATGAAACATTTAAATATTTCTCTCCAAATCTGAAGCTAAACCATATGGTAGCTTGGGAAGTCACCAAGGTTCTCCTCCAGATCTATGACATCCCCTACTCTCTTCCTTTGGATTCCATAAAATGTTTCAAATTTGAATCATTCCTCTTTCACACCTCTTTGTTCAATCTTGTTGAAAAGTTTTAATCCATTGAATTCCTTGAAGATAATATCCCCTGATTTTTATCGAGAGTTTTCTNTGTTCGTCACGACCTAAATCCTCACATCTTCCAGGTTATTTGTGTGATCGTTTCACATGAATGTNCCGATGTTTTCATTCATCACGACCTAAATCCTCACATCTTCTAGGTTATTTGTGTGATCGTTTCACATGAATGTAAGCCCTAAATAAATAAAAATTGGCAGGATGAAACATTTAAATATTTCTCTCCAAATCTGAAGCTAAACCATATGGTAGCTTGGGAAGTCACCAAGGTTCTCCTCCAGATCTATGACATCCCCTACTCTCTTCCTTTGGATTCCATAAAATGTTTCAAATTTGAATCATTCCTCTTTCACACCTCTTTGTCCGATCTTGTTGAAAAGTTTTAATCCATTGAATTCCTTGAAGATAATATCCCCTGATTTTTATCGAGAGTTTTCTTAGGTGACTTCGGTCATATAAGATGTAATTAACTATAAGGGCTTGTCTTTACAGGAAGCTTTTCCGAACCCAACTTAATAGAAACCCTATTTAATTTTTCATATTAAATAAGGGAACTTGTCGGCTTATAATAAAATGGTTTCGCAANATATAAAATGTAATTAACTATAAGGGCTTGTCTTTACAGGAAGCTTTTCCGAACCCAACTTAATATAAACCCTATTTAATTTTTCATATTAAATAAGGGAACTTGTCGGCTTATAATAAAATGGTTTCGCAAGCCGAACGGATGTCATATGTTTCTTAGTTTATTTGATTGAGTCTCACCCTCAAGTCTTGTGTTTATCTTTCAGGATAAATATGTGGCTTGAGGTGTAGTGCTCTTCCATCTAAACTTTGAAAGATATGAGATCAGTTTGATTTCATATTTTTCTAAACTTAAATATATATGTAAATTAAATCTCCCTTTGAAGTGGAAGACGAGATTTCCATTTCGGCGACCGACAGCTTCCCCAGGATGACCCCACCAAAATAATGTCGTCAGTGTTGCGGGTCCCAATCTAGTCTTCTAGGAAAGTCAGTAAGGAAATCAAATGGCTAGATCTTAGGCTCTAGAGAAGGAAAGAGACTTCACCAAACATGAGGTCAACTTCTTTTATTATCTATCACACCTTTAATCAACTCAACATCTAATATACTCTTACATTTTTGCTGACGACGTTATATTATCTTGGGGTCATGCTAACCAAACCTACAACACTTCCCATAAAATAAATAATTTCGATTGTGATGCCTCATATAGAGCACTGCTCACTAAAATAGATGAACCTTTACTCCCAAAAGCAATAAAACATCTCTTAAAGTCATACAAATCAAATCAACTTTCCTTCCCACTAGCACCACTTATTGAATGCCGCCAGCCAAATTTTTTTGACTCACATCCCAATGTTACTGAGTAAATATTAGATCATTCTCTATTAAACTTGCCCTCTCCACCAACTTAACAAAATCCTTGATCATGAATGGCATAAGANGGCAAGCCTTGTTGCTGCTGAGGTGGATGGTGGCGTCGAATGGCGGAGCACCGCGTGTGAGTTCGGAGTCGTCGTAGGATGAAATGACATCGTGTGTTTAAGTAGGAAAATATGGATTTTCTGAATTATTTTAATGCNAGCAAGCCTTGTTGCTGCTGAGGTAGATGGTGGCGTCGAATGGCGGAGCACCGCGTGTGAGTTCAGAGTCGTCGTAGGATGAAATGACATCGTGTGTTTAAGTAGGAAAATATGGATTTTCTGAATTATTTTAATGAATGATCTTAAAAAATCCATATCTTTCTCTATAAAAATCATAAAAATTAAAAAAAAAATTACCACTTGCTCAGTGAACAGAGGAGAATAATGTGGACCAAAAATAAAAATTATTTGCCAAGTATATTATTTTTANCATGATCTTAAAAAATCCATATCTTTCTCTATAAAAATCATAAAAATTAAAAAAAAAATTATCACTTGCTCAGTGAACAGAGGAGAATAATGTGGACCAAAAATAAAAATTATTTGCCAAGTATATTATTTTTAATTAATTAAGTACTTTCTGAGGTATTTTAATTCATGATGATTAAATACTAATCACCATGGCTTGAGATTTTTAGGGTTGATTCCTTATGATAGAGGGCACCTCCTCTGATTTTTCTAAGGTCAGAGAGCTCCTCTGTGCTTCTAACCCTAATTTTCAAGCCTAAGTGGCTATTTTAGCTTTATTTAATAATATAAATTAAAATATTCTTTAAAAAATTATGGGATCAACTTTGTTAGGTTTCAACTGGTCATAAAAATTTCAAAAAAATAATGTCAAGATTTGGATAATTTTGTGCATTTCTGTTATTATTTAAACATTTTTACCTTGTATTAACTTATTTAAATTAAATATAAATAAAAAATTTGACAAAATCAATTCTACATTATTCATAAAAATCATTTCAACTCATTATAAAAATTTCAAATTTATTTAAGTTGATTTGTCCATTAAAGTGGATTTTGTAAGTAAAAATAACATTTTTGCACAAAATAAATTATATTAAATTAAATAAGCTTAGAAAAATTATGAAAATAATTTTTTGAGTTCCTTGTGATCAGGGGCATTTAATCAAAATAAGCTATTTTTGTAAAAATATTTTATTTTTAAAGTATATCTCGAATTAAAAATAATTAAAATAATCAAAATTTTTAAAAATAAAAAAAATAGTTCAAAATGTGTGCAGTTGTTCCGTGATCACTTGGGACCCCTTAAAATTTTTTTCCTAATTTTTCTAAATTAAAAAAAAAATCTAAATGTCAAAAATATAATTTTCTTATTTTTCCATTAAAATAATTATAATAAATTAAAAATAAATCATAAAAATATAAAATTTGTTTCTGTGAGTTTTTTGGACGTATGAGGGTTTAATAAAAATTTAAAAGTGATTTTTGAAGATTAAAATATATTTTTGCATTTAAATAATCATTAAAATTGAACTTTAAATAATTATAATAATTACAATATTATTCAAAAAATCATAAAATTTTGTCTAAACATTCTTCTGACCCAGGAAAACCTCCAATAATTTTCCCATAAATTAAAACTTCATTTCGATTAATTAAATAAATTAACATTTATTTTTTTGGGTTAAAATATTTATTTTAAATTAAATCAAATTTTTGAAAAATCACATTGCCCCCCTGATATTTCAATTAATCCATGAATAGGACACTCAAAGATTTTTAAAGCTATTTGAATTTTACTTGGAGAATTATAAGGTGCCCCCCTTGTTTCAAATTTGCATGTTAAACAATGATGTCACCCTGCATGAAAATCAAAACGGCTAGGATGTCCACAAAACCAAAACCAAAATTTTAAAAGTCAAACAAGATAAAATTCACTACCACAACATTCAAAATATAAAATAATTCAAAATTTAATCACAAACATCACAAAACAAAAACTGCAATTAAATTAAGATGTCTCTATCAGATGATCGAGAATCCCTCGAAGGAGGTAACCTACGGTAGNGAAAGCTCCAAGGGCAATATAGTAATTTTAGGCTTTGGTGCCTTAATCAAATTCAGGCTTAACTTTTGGGAATGGAAAATTTTAATCCTTAATAAATATGTTGGATGATTGAAATGCAATGGGTTAAAGGTAGAAGCTCACTTACCACATTTTCACAATATCAACAAAATCATAATTTTCATAATCTTTATGACTTGGAAGTCAACTAAGATCAAACGATTTTTAAGTGATGAGCTTAAGCTAGAGAGATGATAATTTACTTATCTTAAGATTAAAATTGATGATGATATGATCTTTAAATAAGAATAAATAGCACTTAAACCAAAATTTTAATCACCACCAATTTCTCCGTTATGATTGTTAAGGGTCTGGTAGTGAGCTAAGCTTAATATTTAAACCTATTGATTGGAGTTTAGAAGTGATGAAATGATTAATGATTAATACCTTTTAACACACTCCAAACCCATTTGTTATGGGCAACAAATCTTTAATAACTTAAGCTTGCCTTAGGCGCATTCATCCATATAACTCTCAAGTAAAGTGTCAAATTGACTAAGTATCATATCCTTTAGATAACTAAATTGTCAAGTTTCACTGGGCAACGATATAGTCACACTCTAACCTCGGAAGATTAATGAAACCATATGATAAGTTTAAAAATGAACTCCAAATAATTCAAGAGATCTTTGAAGTAGTCCATGGTCATACCCCGAACACTTTGAAATCTTTTGGATATTTTGAAGGACAAGTTGAACTTGCCATATTTTGTTCTAGAATCATCAACTAAGAACTTTAGAGGCTCAATAGAATCATAATTTGGGGTTGAATAACTATACCTTCATCCACTTCTGCAATTTAAATTCTTGCAAAATTATATACATACTGCCAGAACTAACTCTTCAGGTGGAGGAACGAGAAGAACCGACAGGCAAGCTTTTAAATTATTGCATTTACCTTTATGTACTTCTTGTTTCAAATTTGCATGTTAAACAACGATGTCACCCTGCATGAAAATCAAAACTGCTAGGATGTCCACAAAACCAAAACCAAAATTTTAAAAGTCAAACAAGATAAAATTCACTACCACAACATTCAAAATATAAAATAATTCAAAATTTAATCACAAACACAAAATAAAAACTGCAATTAAATTAAGATGTCTCTATCAGATGATCGAGAATCCCTCGAAGGAGGTAACCTACGGTAGTTAACAAGGCTTCTCACGATCTAAATGAAAGTATGGAACTCATTAGGTTGAGTTTAATAAATTCATTTGGACTACGTGAATCCGAAAGAAAATAGTGGTACCGGAATGAGGGAAACGTAAGATCCTAACCGGTATCGCTCTAATCAACTTTAATATTCCTCATAATATTTAAATAACCACAACCCTTAGGAACATTTGATTTGACATCATGACTTGACACATTAGAAAACTTAAACTCGCCACGACGAGGGGCTTGGAGCTAGCATCGTGGGCAGCACAATCATCTTCAACAACAAAACATGTCAACACCAGCTAAACCATTCTTTATTTAGAATTAAACAATCAAGTCATTGAACTTTGAGGTTGTTCGCCTAGTGCGACATAAATCCTCAACCTTATCTTTAGGCTTTTGTATATCTCTATTATACAAAATAAGCTCTAACTCTTTTTAGGATCCCGATGTTTTCATTCATCACGACCTAAATCCTCACATCTTCTAGGTTATTTGTGTGATCGTTTCACATGAATGTAAGCCCTAAATAAATAAAAATTGGCAGGATGAAACATTTAAATATTTCTCTCCAAATCTGAAGCTAAACCATATGGTAGCTTGGGAAGNTTTTAATTTCATTACTCTAATTAATATCTCTAAAGTAATTATTATGACCCAACCCGATGCAAATTTTCATATCAAGGTGAGTTAACTCCTTTTTAAGTGATAGTTAAATTGTTACNAATTTCATTACTCTAATTAATATCTCTAAAGTAATTATCATGACCCAACCCGATGCAAATTTTCATATCAAGGTGAGTTAACTCCTTTTTAAGTGATAGTTAAATTGTTACATATGACTTGTTTGTAAGGAGTTTTTTTAGATATAGAGCCACTAATATTATGAAAATATTTTAAAGCTTAAATACTCAAAGTTCATTCAAATTATATCACAAATTATACAATAAAATGAAATACATAACAATCATAAAACCATATCTTAATCAACAAAAATATGTATCTCATCATTATTGCAAAAAAAAAAAAAACATTATTCTAAGATAACAACATACGTAAGGCCAAGCTCTCAATAATAACTAGTATTTGCTACTCAACTTTAATATTATCTTTTTTCCGAATTAATACATGCTAATAAAATAAGGGCAAGATGTGGTACTAAAAATCAACTATAGTTTTTAATNTCTCATCATTATTGCAAAAAAAAAAACATTATTCTAATATAACAACATACCTAAGGCCAAGCTCTCAATAATAACTAGTATTTTCTACTCAACTTTAATATTATCTTTTTCCGAATTAATACATGCTAATAAAATAAGGGCAAGATGTGGTACTAAAAATCAACTATAGTTTTTAATAAATGAAAGAGATAAATAATAAATATTTATTTTAAGTAAACTAAAAGAATATAAAAAAAATATCACGTGTTGTGTCTATGAAGTAAAGTGTCAGTACGAGAAATAAGAACCATAGTAAACATATGTTGATTAGAAGGGCAAGTAACATGATATAAAAATAATATAGGATAAAATGAAATAATAATTCATTTAATTTGTTATTTTAATTATTTTATAATTTTTTATTCACCCCAACTTCCTTATATCTCAACTCATTCATATTTCTTATGTGCCCCTTATATCTTGTTGACATCACTTTTGATTGAGGTCTAGAAATTTCTTTAGTAGCCTAGGTCTAGCCATAGGACTTTCCGATTGACTAGTCTTAAAAAATNATAAAAAAAAAAATTTTTTAAAGCGTCCTTCCGAAGCGGGCAACGGAATTTCAATTCCGATGACCGACAGCTTCTTACGGGCAAACCCCACACCAAAAATAGTGCCGAAATTTCAATTCCGATGACCGACAGCTTCTTACGGGCAAACCCCACACCAAAAATAGTGCCGATAAATCTCTACTTCCACTTATACCTTAACTTATTCATATCTATTCATGCTTATCAAATACACAAATATATAATTATACAAATACTAAGCCCTTATAACTCCACTTGAAAGAACATAATATACAAACACCTAGTACACATCCATACATTTCTCTTTTTTTTCTTATTTTTGCATCTGCATTTTTTATTCAGAAGTATTGAAACACCATTAATTTTATCCTATGTAAATATCACCAAACGTACTATAAAAACGTGTAAATATTTGATATATACAACTAATATTGAAATTCACGGGGTAAATTAAAATATATANACATTTCTCTTTTCTTTCTTATTTTTGCATCTGCATTTTTTATTCAGAAGTATTGAAACACCATTAATTTTATCCTATGTAAATATCACCAAACATACTATAAAAACGTGTAAATATTTGATATATACAACTAATATTGAAATTCACGGGGTAAATTAAAATATATAGAATAACAATTACAATTTATAAATATATTTATATGCAATAATCATAATAATATTTTGAAGCTTTTTTATTCTAAAAAAAAATTATTCAGTTCAATATAGTTGTTAAAATACATAAAATATTATAAATATAAAATATATGGTGAAAATTTAAATTTTTTATATCGNCGAATAAAAAAAAAATATTCAGTTTAATATAGTTGTTAAAATACATAAAATATTATAAATATAAAATATATGGTGAAAATTTAAATTTTTTATATGANCTTTTTATTCTACAAACAAAAAAAAAATTATTTAGTTTAATATAGTTGTTAAAATACATAAAATATTATAAAAATAAAATATATGGTGAAAATTTAAATTCTTTATATGACTTATTTATGATAATCCATTGTTATGAGGTTAAAAGTTTATAAATCTCTACACACACACACACACACACACACACACACACACACACACACACACACATATATATNTTTTATATGACTTATTTATGATAATCCATCGTTATGCGGTTAAAAGTTTATAAATCTCTATAGATATAAGTTTATTTGAAATTTCACCAAATAAAATACCCAATTTTTATAAAAAAAAGTAATAAAATGGAAATTTAAGGTATGATAATTATAGCATACTTAGAGCTAGAAAAAATTTTCAACTAGCCCGAGAGACAAAATAGACTCCACAACCTTCGAAATTAATTTTCTCTATTCGTCCTTTCTCACGCTTGATGAGTGTTGATTTTGAAAAACAATAGAATCTAATATTTTTTTGGTAGGTCAGTGAATTTAGGGTCCTTTTGGGGCAGCTTATTTGGTGCAGCGGCGTTTTGAAAACGCATCTGGCCTGTTTGAGTAAACTGCTGAAAATAGTGTTTTCTCATCGCACATATCTGACTATCTAAGTGCGGTGACAACTTTCTGACAGCGGTCTGACTTTTGTAAAAAAAATAAAAATTTGTAATAGCCACCGCACATAGCTTAACATCAGATTATTTTTAATCAGCTTATCAATATAGTATACATATAAATTTATAATTCAAGAAATTTTGAAGAACTATTCAATAAATAGAAAATTGTGTCAATAATAAACTGGTAAAAATAGTTTATAAAACACACACAACTAGATGGTTTATAAAAATATCATATGTATATAAATATATGCATTCATATGTATGTATATATATACATATGTGTGTGTGTATTTATATAGACACATACATACATACATACATACATATATATACATACATACATACATACATACATATATATATACATACATACATATATATACATACATACATACATACATATATATATATACATACATATATATATACATATATATATATA
>JXCR01118929.1:48731-113283 GCA_002079205.1 Phalaenopsis hybrid cultivar
TAGGAAGGTTTCCAAAACTTTACTTTTCCAGCTCTATATACATAAATGCTCTGACATGCTTTTTGAGTTGCAGGTGGTGGAACGAGAAGACTCGTCAGGTACACTTTTACAGTTTACCGCATTACAGTCTTTCTTGTAATTTTCTACTGCTTTGTTTTATACTTGTACCATACATACTGTATAAAAAACACTTGCATGTTAAAAAAAAAAAAACAAAACTAAAACTAAAAATAAAATTTCAAATAAAAATACCTCACAATATTCAAAATANATATTCTCTTGGATTTTAATCTCAAGCATTTTTTAACAGGTGATCCTAGTTGGGCATGACTTTGGTGGTACATGCATCTCATATGCCATGGAAGCATTTCCGGCGAAGATTGTCAAATCTGTCTTTCTTGCTGCCTTTATGCTGAAAAATGGCCAAAGAACCGTTGACATGCGTTATAACTTTTTTACAAATCATTATTTACATACATACCACACAATTTCGTATATATTTACATATTTGACACAAAATGTAATATTTACATGTGTTTCATTAAAATCCTTAACATTACATAAAAAATGCTGCCGTTATTAATTTTTTTCAAGTAAAATACACCTTTTTCACGCATAGTTTTATAACACTAAAGAGTTATGAATGTAAATATCAAACTTTCGGTGTTAGAAATATAAATAAATAAAAATTGTGTGGTATGTTNCACATAAAAAATGCTGCCGTTATTAATTTTTTTCAAGTAAAATACACATTTTTCACGCATAGTTTTATAACACCAAAGAGTTATGAATGTAAATATCAAACTTTCGGTGTTAGAAATATAAATAAATAAAAATTGTGTGGTATGTTNATGTCTCGGCAATTAAAATAATATCATCCGCAAAAATCATTCATTAGAAGTCCTTGCAATGAAAATCCTTTATAAGTATCTCCATGGTTGATATAAAGTATATGAACTTAATGTTAATCATTCATGTAGACCTANGTCTCGGCAATTAAAATATTATCATCCACAAAAATCATTCATTAGAAGTCCTTGCAATGCAAATCCTTTATAAGTATCTCCATGGTTGATATAAAGTATATGAACTTAATGTTAATCATTCATGTAGACCTACAATAATTGAAAACACTAGGCCCGATCCATAACTTCTAATAGAAGTCTATGCACCAACATTGACTTCTATTAGAGGTTTTTAATAGAAGATACACCTTTCTAGGAAGATAATAGGAAGATACACCTTTCTACCTTAAAACACACACAAAACAATTCAGTTGATACTCATTTATAGGTTTTTAAGATCAATAAAAATCATATGTAAATCATTTATTTGCTCTTTATGCCTCTCGATTTATTATCTGACACTAAAATCTCTTTCATAATGGATCTTCCTAGAGTGAAACCAAATTGATTTTTCAAAACTCATGTAACTTTCCGAAGTCTATGTTCCATTACTCTCTCCATTAATTTCGATTTATAACTCATAAATTTGATCCCTTTATGGGATGCACAATCTTAAACATCCTTTTTGCTATTAATGATTGATATCAAAATTCTATTGACTAAACTACTATATTAAGCCACATAATTCTCCAAAACTCAATCGTTGTCTTCTTATTGGATGTAAAGCCTTATCTTTAAATATCTTTTCCATGCAAAATTAATTTCATTTTTTTTTACCAATATTCAATTGATCNCTTTCATAATGGATCTTCCTAGAGTGAAACCAAATTGATTTTTCAAAACTCATGTAACTTTCCGAAGTCTATGTTCCATTACTCTCTCCATTAATTTCGATTTATAACTCATAAATTTGATCCCTTTATGGGATGCACAATCTTAAACATCCTTTTTGCTATTAATGATTGATATCAAAATTTTATTGACTAAACTACTATATTAAGCCATATAATTCTCCAAAACTCAATCGTTGTGTTCTTATTGGATCTAAAGCCTTATCTTTAAATATCTTTTCCATGCAAAATTAATTTCATTTTTTTTTACCAATATTCAATTGATCCATAGCTAACTTATAGATGTTATTACACAAGGCTACAATATGAGTCGACAACAAAATCAAAAAGAGTTATATGAATATTTTTAAAGGTTCTTTAACGATCCATCAGCCAAGTAGAGGTTCCTTGAGCCCTCCTTAATACGAAAAGTTGTTTATCTTGTCACGCCTCTCCATTGAAAAGTGGTTTATCGTGTCACAACTTTCCATCGAAAAGGAAGTAGTTGCTTAATAAAGGACAACATTGACATGATTGACACTGATTCCTAGTCTCACATTCATCCATCGATGCTTCCCTTTTGTAAAAGAAAATATGATGGCAAAGCTTTTTCATGTAGTTTTGATGACATTTCATATTTAACATCATCTATAGTAGTATTATTTGTTTTTTTTATTATTTTGAATATTCTTTAAAAATTCTCAAAATTTTAAGAATTTAACCTTATGCATGGAATCAATCCTAATTTATTGCATCTTTAATAACATTCTAAAATAGGTTCTTTGGATCAATATTCCTATATTTGAAGGTGAATTGAAAAANAAGAATTTAACCTTATGCATGGAATCAATCCTAATTTCTTGCATCTTTAATAACATTCTAAAATAGGTTCTTTGGATCAATATTCCTATATTTGAAGGTGAATTGAAAAAAACACTAAATCTTCTCAAATTTGTCAACATTCTAAAGGTAGATAAATATATAGTGGGTTCAGATTTTTCTAACATTTTTTGGTATGTTTAGTCATAGAAAAATATGTCACCCTATATTTTTTTTTCCTATGAAAGAAGACAAATTTATCCATCTGTGATGAAAACCATCTATATCTAAAAAGTGAATACCTATGTTGTCTGCCTCATTCTGAATTCTTTTATCTTTTTTCTTTCTGGCAAATTACTTTTTCTGACGCAATCATTTTTTCTAAAAGGTGCTGCATTGTTTTTTCTCTTTTATTTAAATGATACCGTGGCAGGAAAGAGGAGTAGAATTTTCAGAAACAAATAAAGTTGTTCTTGTGCATGGAGGTGGTTTTAGTGCATGGTGCTGATATAAGACTATGTCGCTNTTGCATTGTTTTTTCTCTTTTATTTAAATGATACCGTGGCAGGAAAGAGGAGTAGAAGATTTAGAAACAAATAAAGTTGTTCTTGTGCATGGAGGTGGTTTTAGTGCATGGTGCTGATATAAGACTATGTCGCTTTTGGTGGATGCTGGATTTGAGGTCACTGCAATAAACCTTGCTGGATGTGGAACTCATTCCATCGATACTAACAACAATACAAGTCTTTCCGAATACTTAAATCCATTGATTACTTTCCTTAAAAAACTTGGTGATACTGAGAAGGTCTGNTTAACTATATCTGCTATCCATTTTTTTCTAACAATAGGAAGCTACCAATGAATTGATGCAACAAGCTCAAATCTTTTTATATGCAAATGGAAAAGATTAAACTCCTACAGCTATTAGCCTCGAGACATCATTATTAAAAGATCTTTTGTTTAATCAAAGCTCTACAAAGGTATGCTTTGTTCTTGCGATCAACAGCCTTTTTATTTTATTTTATTTTATTTATTTTCTTGTCTTCTGTATAGTTAGTGTTAAGGTAAACATTTGTTTTGCATAAAAGTGCCTATGTATAGACAATTAAAGAGCATACAAATGATAAAAAGTACTTTTTTGTAATACTATTTTCAATCTTGTACTTTCTAGTACTTTCTCTCGAGTTGGATCATTAATTAATTATCTCGAGCTTGTGGCATAGCTTAGTAAACTAAAGTAAACCTAAAGCTTTGATAAAAAATTGCCAATTATTTCGTCTTGATAACGAATGCGGATGCAAAAGCGCAATTATTTGAATAATGTAGGAGAGAGCATTGGCAGGTCGGGAATGACCGAGTCAACTATCATCTATGATTGAACATATTAGGGGGAGGGATTTAGTTCAAAGAGAATTTTGGCTATAAAAAATTTCTCTTTTTTTGTTGTTAGATGCTTGTATTACTAGCAAGTGAAAAACATTATTCATTTTACTTGACTTGTATGGTAACGTGGTACTCTTTGATAGGTAAATCATGTTGTCGAAGAGAAATTTCTCAGAATATAAGTTATGGATATAGATGATATTATGTTTTGAGAAATAGGTAGAAGGAAAAAAGCCACAAATGCTCTTTATATTATCTTGGAACTTGACAATTGATACAATAGTTGGCTCAAAACTATTTAACAACTAAGAAAATTTGACAATCATCACAAATCGGAGAAGGCTTGAAGTTTTTCATGAGAATAATAAGGAAATGAAAAGCTTTCAACCACTGAAGATGAGCAAGATGACAACTACGTGCGTGCATGGTAAGCGTGGGAGATGAGCAAGCTAGGACAACTCATCTCGAATACCATATTAAAGGAAAATATTTTTCTTACATGAAAATAATGTTAAATAGAGATTTATGCAATGCTTTTAAACTATTTAGTACTCTAATATTGTTTTTATTGTCAAACTCCCTAACATGCATTCATGACAATTTTTATAATGTTTTACAATAAAGTAACTTGAGAAATGACTCACCTAGCAAACGCTCAAAGTTATTCTATTTTTTTATACATAGCATCAATTACCTTTAAAATATGAAAAGATTAAACTTTCATTTCTATTTTTTTTCCCTTTTTTATTGTTATGGTTGCTATAATAACTAAGGTTTTGAAAATCAGATCGGACAGCAAATCAGAAGAAGGAAATTTTCAAGGTTCATTGGTTCAACTAGGNAATTTATATTTTTTTTCCCTTTTTTATTGTTATGGTTGCTATAATAATTAAGGTTTTGAAAATCAGATCGGACAGCAAATCAGAAGAAGGAAATTTTCAAGGTTCATTGGTTCAACTAGGGTCAACCGGATAATGTAAATAATGTAACTATTAATTAAATTTGGTTAGCTGATAAAATAATGATGTAATAATGACAAATATAAAAAAAGAGCAAACTAATACAGTTAAGATTATAGTCGACTAGGATCTAAAGGTCGTAAAGATCTACAGCACAAGCCTTTGAAGGAGCAGCACTCCTACACCACGATGCGGCGCCTTATGCTGTTTGGTATCGTACATAATTGGTCGGATGAGGTTGATCCGTGGTTCGACCGGTTCGCCAGTGTACAGATCGGACCACCAGGTCGACCGGTTATGAGCTGTTCCCGGCCAGAAAGGGTTTTTTATATGATTCAAACCCAACTGGCCGCCAGTTCGCGGTCAAACCAGCCAGTCCAGTCCGATTTTCTAAACCTTGTTACTAACGATTCTCTTCTTGTTTTTATAACTATAGCTTGATCCTAAACTGTATTTTACTCTTTTCATGTAGGATATCACTCTGGCTTCTCATTCCTTTTGCACCAATGCTAGAAGAACTCCAGCTTACAGATACCAACTATGGCTCAGTTAGGAGATTTTANGTGTATTTTACTCTTTTCATGTAGGATATCACTCTGGCTTCCCATTCCTTTTGCACCAATGCTAGAAGAACTCCAGCTTACAGATACCAACTATGGCTCAGTTAGGAGATTTTACATCGAGACTACTAAAGACAATGCGCTGCCTCTTCCCCTACAACAAAGACTGTGAATCCAACCCCTGGAGAAGGTTTTTAGGCTTAAAGGCTCGGTTCACTCCCCATTCTTTTCCAAGCCTCAAGCTCTCCACAAGATCTTGGTGGAGATTGCAACTATTTCTCCTAACCAGAACTTGAAAAATATGTAAAGCTTTTGCTCATAAAAATTTGAAACTCATCGGACTCAAAAATGTTTTGATTCTTAAAAGNTAACTTGAAAAATATGTAAAGCTTTTGCTCATAAAAATTTGAAACTCTTCGGACTCAAAAATGTTTTGATTCTTAAAAGTGGGATTCTGGTGAGATCTATTTTCCAGTGAAAATCATATCAAAGATGTCTTGACATAAAAGTTGGGGGCATTTAGATACATACCCCACAGAATTCCTATGTATTTATATATCTAGCATCAACAATTTACTTTGTTACATTACTGCCCCCAAATCTTTCACGTCATGTCAAAAATATGATCTTTTTTTAACTTTTTTTAAAAATTGAATTGCACATTTTCAATCATTGATAAAATGGATGAATATGTAAGAATCGGGTGGTATATATGTAAATGGCCCCAAAATTGTGTTGAATGNTTTAAAAATTGAATTGCACATTTTTGATAAAATGGATGAATATGTAAGAATCGGGTGGTATATATGTAAATGGCCCCAAAATTGTGTTGAATGTCCCCGACTCAAATGTAGTTATAAGTGTTTTTTTAACCATTAGATTTTCTTTGAGATTCGTGTAATATAGAATGTCTTGAGTCAAATATAATCTTTATATTGCACTCACCTCAAAATAAACGATAATTTTTTTTATCAAGATTTTGAAGTATATCATTAGAAATAAGAATCATATTTGAAATCTAATATTTCATTAATTTAATAGTAATTTGTTATTATCCAAAAATAAGAAATTAGAATTGAATTAATCTTCTAATTAAAACATACTTGTTATTTTTAATTGAGAATGAATTTCAGAAAAGAATGGTGATTAATTGTGGACAGCTAGAGTTAAACTGATGATTAATAATGGCTGTTTAATTGCCTTTATTCTTTTACCTCTAATAGGGTTGGTAAACCAACCATGTCGAGTATGTCCTAGAATATACTCAGTTATATTATAAATTATTCATTTTCATTTTTTGATTTTATTTAAATTTTTAAAAATTACATGTAAATTATANCTTAATTCCTTTTGTGATTTTTGTAGAAGAGAAAATGAAATAATTAATGGACTTCATTAATTATTTGATTAATTCCTTAATGAACATAATGACATGATGAAATTAATAAATAAGCTTGTTAGCTNAAATTAATTGCTCTTAATTCCTTTTGTGATTTTTGTAGAAGAGAAAATGAAATAATTAATGAGCTTCATTAATTATTTGATTAATTCCTTAATGAACATATTGAGATGATAAAATTAATAAATAAGCTTGTTAGCTCCCCTTGTTATCGCTCTTCGGCATTGTTTTCTAGGATCTTCTGGAGTGCTTCGGTTTGAAGCTCTCGGGTAGAGAGAGAGAGAAGGAGATGAGATTAGAGAGAAAGAGTGATTTCTTGTAATCGTCGAGGTAATCGACGAGTNCCCTTGTTATCGCTATTCGGCATTGGTTGTTTTTCTTCTAGAGTGCTTCGGTTTGAAGCTCTTGGGTAGAGAGAGAGAGAGAAGGAGATGAGATTAGAGAGAAAGAGTGATTTCTTGTAATCGTCGAGGTAATCGACGAGTGTAATGCCTCAAGCTAATAAAATCTTCTGCAGCTCCGTGGACTTAGGCAATTTGCCGAATCACGTAAATCTGTGTGTTTCGTTGTTTTTCTTTTTGCAATTTGTTTCTCGATCTGATTTTTCTCTTTATTGCCTTCGTTTATCATAACAATTGGTATCAGAGTCAGATGTACATCAATGTGNTTGTGTGTTTCGTTGTTTTTCGTTTTGCAATTTGTTTCTTGATCTGATTTTTCTCTTTATTGCCTTCGTTTATCATAACAATTGGTATCAGAGTCAGATGTACATCAATGTGCTTGGTTCTCGCATGGTACATCTGGTTCTTAGCCATATAAATAGCACTCTGACTGTCACAATGCAACTGAACTCCACCTTGCTCAACGCCCAATTCCTTTACTAGCTTAGCTTCAGTTATAGATAATGTCATAATAGACTGAATTGTTGATTTTCAACATATAGGTCCTCCACCAAGAGTAAACACATACCCAGTTGTAGACCTTCTGCCATCCAAATCACCTGCATGTCTGAATTAACATACCCCACAACTAAATGATCATTCTGCTGACTGTCAAAAAAAATTCCATGTCCTACAGTACCCTTCAGATACCTGAAAATTCACTTGACTGCTTCCCAATGTCGCCTTTCAGGTTTAGTCATGTATTTGCAGACTTAACTAACAACATGAGCCAAATCAGGACTTATTTTCATGCAGCATATCAGTGTATATCTTTTTGCACTCTTGAAATTTAAAAACGAAGGGATGATAAACAAATACGGAAGATTTCCTTAACAATTAGCCGATGTTGCTTCTATTACTTGTGGTTCAATGTTTGATGAAATGGTTCAATGTCACAACATTTTGCACTCTTGAAATTTAAAAACGAAGGGATGATAAACAAATACGGAAGATTTCCTTAACAATTAGCCGATGTTGCTTCTATTACTTGTGGTTAAATGTTTGATGAAATGGCATCAGAATTTAGGTTTGATCACATGCCAATTGTTGTTTAATTGGAGCAGTGTTAGTTTTATTTATTGTAATTGATTTAGAATCAATTGCGAACANACAACTGAACTCCACCTTGCTCAACGTCCAGTTTCTTTACTAGCTTAGCTTCAGTTATAGATAATGTCATAATAGACTGAATTGTTGATTTTCTGACTGCTTCACAATGTCGTCTTTCAGGTTTAGTCATGTATTTGCAGACTTAACTAACAACATGAGCCAAATCAGGACGAGTACATATCATAGCATACATTAAGCAGCCAACTGCACTGGCATATAGAACCTTTGCCATGTCTTCAATTTTTGTATCAGCCTTAGAACATTGTTCTTAAGAAAGCTTGAAATAATTTGTCAAAGGAGTGCTCACAGGCTTTGCATTGCTCGTCTCAAACATTTCTAGCACTTTCTCAACATAGCCTCGTTGAGATGGACATAATTGTCTTGAGCTTCTGTCTCGATGAATCTCTATTCCAAGAATCTTCTTCGTAGGTCCCAAGTCTTTCATATCAAATTCCTGACTCAATAAACCTTTCAAACCACGGACATCATTTATATTATTTGCAGCAATCAGTATTTCATCAACATACAATTACAGAAAAATAATAGAACCATCATCAAGGCTCTTCACATAAATACAACAATCATACTCACATCGCCTGTAGTCAATCTGTATCATGTAGAAGCAAACCGCTTGTACTATTGTCTTGGAGACTGTTTCAACCCATACAACGATTTCTTTAACCTGCAAAGTAAATCTGCTCCTCCAAATCACCATGAAAGAAAGCATTTTTAACGTCCATCTGCTCCAAATGCAAATCCCAAATAGCTACTAATGCAAGCACTGCCCTGATTGAAGTATGTCTGACCACAGGAGAAAAGATTTCATCAAAATCTATCCCCTTGTTGTGAAAATCCCTTTGCAACTAGTCGAGCCTTGGAATTTTCCCATTTTTTTTCTGTTACTGCTGGTTTCCTTTTGTAGACCTATTTGCACTCAATGGTCTTCTTTCCCTCTGGAAGCTGAACTAGCTCTCAAGTGCGATTTTTCTGCAAAGACTCTATCTCCTCAACCATTGCACCCATCCATTTTTCTTTCTCCTGATTAGTGATAGCTCCTTGAAAAGTGGCTGGATCATCGTTGCTGATGAGAAGTGCACATGAGACTAAGTCTTCATAACCCAATCTGCTAGGATATCTTACATTGGTGCGTCTCTGTCTATCTCTGACAAGATTATAATTCTGCAGATCATCTGGAATAGAATCACCAGGTGTTGAATTTGAACTTTCACCTCTCTCAGAAGCTACTGGCTGCTGTTCTAAATCCATCTGCACTGCATCTGAACTGGAACTGTTCTCTGACACCTTGTCTTGATTTGTTGTAACATAAACTGCTCATCAAAAATTGCATCTCTACTGATCACCATCTTTTTTACAATCGGATCTCAAAACTTGTATCCTTTCACACCTTTTTTATAGCCTAGAAAGATGCACTTCTTGAATTTTGCATCAAGTTTGGATCTTTCATCTCCAGGTACATGCACATAAGTAGGACAGCCAAAAATTCGTAAATGATAGAATTTAACTGGATTACATGTTCATCATAACTCTTCTGTGACTTTGCCACCTAATGGTGCTCGAAGTGGATCTATTGATGAGATAGCATGTTATATTCACAGCCTCTGCCCAGAAATTCTTAGGAAGCCCTGCATTCAGTCTCAAGCATCTTGCCCTTTCAGTTAAGAACCTATTCATTCTTTCTGCCACACCATTCTGCTGTGGTGTCTTCCGCATTGAAAAATGCCTCTGAATCCCATGCTCCTCACAGAACTTCTGAAACTGCGAATCTGTGTACTTTGTGTCATTATCAGACCTCAAATACTTGACCTTTCTACCAGTTTGGTTCTCCACCTCAGCTTTTCATAGCTTGAATTTAGAGAATATTTCAGATTTCTGCTTCAAGAAATACACCCAAACTTTCTTGGAGAAATCATCAATAAAGGTAACCGAATACTGAGATTCTCCCAATGACAACTCCCTAATAGGGCTCCATACATCAGAATACACATAATCAAGAATTCTTTCAGTGTTGTGTTTTCCTGTCATAAAACTGACTCTAGTCTGTTTTCCAAGAATACAGAACTTACAAAGATCGAGCTTACAGNCATTATGAATTAGAATAGATGTTTATGATGCAACTCCAAGGATATGAGGTTCCAAGAAAATAAGACATGATTTGTAAACTAAATAAGAGTTTTTACGGTTTGAAGCTGACACCAAGACAGTGATACAAGAGATTTGACAAATTTATGTCAGATTGTGGGTATAAGAAGTGTCAGACAGATCATTATTGCTTCATTAAATATTTTGATAATTGATATATTGTTTTTCTTGTATATGGATGACATGTTGATTGTAGAAGCAAGTATGGAGAAAATTAGAGACTTGAATGAACAATTATCAAGGGAGTTTTAAATAAAGGATTTAGAAAATCCTCGGTATGAGAATCAGTAGGGATGAATATGACAAGTGTTATGATGTGGAGTCTGATTGTGTTGATCAATTGGTTACTCAAAGCTCTCAGTTTTACTGATCAAGTTTGATGATGAGTTTGCTCAAGGGGTACAGGGAGTGACCCCTTATATTGGGTTTGGGGCAGCAACACCCAACATAGGTCCATATACTAGTGAGTTGAGTTCGATTTAGGTTTCTCTTGTGTTACATAGGGAGGAGAGAATTCCTAAAGTGTTCCAAGGTGTGGATAGGCCTGTGTGTGGTGTTATTAGTACAATTCTCCTCACTTTCATAGTGAATTTTTGGTATGGGGTGGTTCCATAGTTTTTTTCCCATTTTCGACTTTTTCAACATTAAAACTTGTTGTTTTTTATATTTTCTGTGATTTCTTATTTTGTGTTTTGTTTTTCTAAGTTTTGCTTCAGATCTCTAGAATCAATTTTCTGTATATCTTCCCTAACAAAAAGTTTGGCAAATTTTCATTTGTTTGGAAATATTGTAAAGATTATATATATTTAAATATCTAAATTAATGTATGGTTATGATTAATAGGTGTTAAGTTGGTAAGAGTCGACATTTACTTTCTAAGAGAAATTCTAACTTGATGGTAAGAAAATTCATCATTTTAATCATAACTTGATACAATAAGAAAATTTTTCATACTTGAGGTTGATGAAGGGCTTGCTATAAGTACTTACTCATTTGGAGGATTTTATCCATGTTGGACTTAATTTTTCAAGAAAAGCTTAAACATTTTATATTTAATTTTACTAATTTTTTTACTTTAAGGTAGTAATGAAATACTTAGGATTCTAAGCATACGGTAGAATTATTAATTTATTTTTTTTAATTGATTGTTGTTATTATATAATGCTTTGATATATAATGTGTTGAATGCGTAATTTATTTAGATCGTTTTGTATTTAGGATTTGTGGAGCATAATGCCTCAAAGAGAGAAGATCTACCTCTTAAATGACATGCTGGGTTCCCTGTGATTTATGTTTGTAGGTGACTTCTTAGTTCTTATTAAGCAAGAGATAAACATGCCCTTCCTTGTTAGGGGTGGATTCCTTGCTATTTATTGTTGTGTTTGTACTATTTATAAAATTATATGGAATATGCTTTTTTTAGTTAATGTATTTCACATTATAATGTTGATATGATGTGATTTTAGTTTTCTCTTGATTTGTTGTTGCATAAACTTCTATACATCAAATAATTATGGATGGTTACAACATTTAACTTGACATTATTTCCATCAAATACAAAGCCTTTTATTTTCACAAAATATGTTGTGTATAATGATTCTTAAACTACTGAAAATGTTTGATATGTAATGTATGCAATGTATGTGATTATTAATAATGTGTATGAAGGCCTTAAACCATCTTGGATGTTGGCCAATCAGACCGACATATCCATGGAATAACGACCCTACAAGAAATCATTGGATTTTCTTGGCATTGGCGCCTGCATTTCCCAGTTTTAGAGTGTTGTAATAAACCGACTATATATATATATATATATATATATATATATGAATGCATGTAAGTGGATACATTATTATGTGGACACGACAAGCATTTATTTATATAAATTCGTCTTTCTTTCTATTGTTTGTTGTGCATAATTAAATAAATTTCAATTAGAAAAGAAAAAAAAAATCTCACTTTTGTATATTATTTGGAACTGTCATAACACAACAAATATTTTATTCATAGCCAATTCTTTGCTCATATTATACTATGTGCCTTGGCCGTTTATATTTTGTTCAGTGAGATTTTACCTACTTAGTTTGCTTCTGGCAAACCCAAACCTCAAAATTATAACTTTCAAGTTGCTATCGATGCATTGGTTAAAAGAACTTTGTATGCTTCTGCTTGGAGTATAATTTTAGAGATGTTTAAGGTTAGGATCATTTATTTGATTCAATTGTATAGTCCTATTTCCATTTTGTATTTTGGTAGTTAGAGTCAAACGAACATTTGGATTTAGATGGTATGATGATATCATTGGTAGATAATATTATTAAAATCAACTTTATGTTGGTTTAAATCGTTACTAAATTTTCAACTCACACACTTTCATTAGGTTTTACGAATTCCTTCCAACATATGATCTCAAAAGCAATGAGAAAGATTGCATTAAATCGAAATAACAAACTACATTTAAACTATGAAGCTATCCCACCAAAACTTTAGCTAAAAGTTGGTTTGCAACAATACACATTCACGCCATGTATTAATATAATAAGCTTAATATTGTTGCATGAATATTGTATAATCTGCAAGCTAAACATCTAATGTCTAAAGTCTTGTAGTTACCTCTGAGCAGGTGAAAAGAACTCTTTGATAAAAACTTCCTGTATTTATTTTCCCTTCACTAGAAAAGAGAAAGGATTGTTGGCAAGTGGAAGAAACGGTTTTGTTTTAATGTTTGCAGTGAGAAATTATGGCTAAACTGGATGTGGCAATCATGTCCGGTGACAGTATGGTTTGTTGGGTTTACAATTACTAAACAAGAAAGTCTTCCCTGCAAAAAGAAAAAACTGACATGAATGGAGATGCAATGGTGATGGAAGAAAAGATAATAAATAACTGAAGAAGATGCCACTTAAATAGTACATGCATTAAGAATTAGCTCAAAAATATTAAAAGAAAGTGAAGCTTAGATGTAACCTGCATGACATAAAATAATAGTAGTTTTTATTCCACCTCATACAATTGCACATAAGACCAGAAAACTAAATGCCACTTAAATCAAAAGAGAAAGCATTGTTTATTGTACTCTGCAAGCCCACATCCTTTTTCTTTTTTCAATAACAATCTAATTCTAAGAAAAATAAAATAAAAACTACAGTTGATAATCATAAGATCCCCCATTGAGATACATAGTGATGATGTTTCTGATCTTAATACACTAAACCTACTTNATTAATGAATTCTTTGTTAGGCGACTTCATATTTTCATTATGTGATCTTGGTATTGGATATGATTGGCTGCTAGTATGTTAATTCTTTATGTAATTTTGACACTTGTTTGTTTGTTTGTTTGTGTATGAATATTTTACAGAGCATCGTTGAAGGAAAAGAAATGTATGAAAATGGTCGTGCAAGTGTTACTTTACTTTCAATAAGCTTTTGTTTTTGCTTCACCTAAAATTATTGCACTTCAATGACTTCTACTTGCATTGTGCTGTTGAAATATCACATTAACATACATTGAATTCTAAATTTTGTTTGGCTCGTCTAGATCGTTGGGTGCCAATGAATTATTGCACTTCAATGACTTATGTAATGCTTGAATTTATGTTTGGATTGTTGTGACTGATTTTTCCTCGTTCTCGAAGTTTTTCCACGTTAAATCTTAGTGCTCTTTCTATTTTTCTGGGATTTTTCATTTTTTTTGTTTTCCATTATAGTTTCTCTCATTAACTGTAGTTCAGCAGTACTTTCGAATGAAGCCTTACCTAAAGAAGCTAGGATTGATAAAGAGTGAAATCTATTTCACCTAGAATTATTAATGAATTTCTGATTTTGATAGTCTCATATGAATTTGGTTAAAAAACCGAAACTATCAAAATCAGAAATTCATTAAGAACAAAGATTTCACTTTCAATGAAATGAAGATGTACAAAGACATAAATAAAACTTGGGATTGTCTATCAATTACTTAAGAAGGTTCTTCCATATATGCTTATATAGAAGACTCAAGTGAGCAGGGAGATGGAGAAAGGAAATGTGCTCAATTTGACTAAAAACATGAAGTTCCCTAGATAACTGCTACTGAATTCAAGTGGTTCAGAAGATCACACAATCGATACAAAGATATTTTTCTTTTTTTGTACTATATATTGCTAGCNTACACATAATCAAGAATTCTTTCAGTGTTGTGTTTTCCTGTCATAAAACTGACTCTAGTCTGTTTTCCAAGAATACAGAACTTACAAAGATCGAGCTTACAGCTTTTAACCCCATGCAACATATTTCTTCTATGCAATTTTGTCATCCCACGTTCACTGAGATGACCCAGACGCATATGTCATAGCTTTGTGCTGTTATTATCTGACTCAACAGAATGAACTTCACCTACAACTGTACTCCCTAACAGTCTGTAGATATTACATGCAATCAACTTTTCTTTCATCACCGTCAGTGCACCCTTAACAATTCTGATGGTTTCCCTATCCTTATCAGCCTTAGGAATAAAATCATTTCTGTGTAGAGTGCCCAATGAAATCAAATTCTTCTTCAGATCTGGAATATGTCTGACATCACATAACGTTCTAACTGTGTCATCATACATCTGAATTCTGAATTCTCCCAATACCAACTATATTGCAGCATCTATCATCACCCAAATAGACAAAATTAGTTGACCTATATGAAGTAAACCACTTCCTGTTAGGTGTTATGTGATAAGAGCACCCTGAATCAAGAATCCATGCATACATGAACTGAGTTGATGAAACTGAGAGCATATCCCCATCACTGTAATTCGAATTTTCACTCTGCACCACATTTACAGACTTCGATGAAGTATCACCTTTCTCCGCAGTCTGCTTCTTCAGTCTCTCTTCATATGACCTGACTCATTGCATTGTAGTAATGAATTTCTTTTTTGCCTCTAGACTTTGATATGGAATTTCGCCTTCCAGATCTCTCATTCTCTTTCTTCCTTCCACGATCCTGCTTACTCTTCACATATAAACTGTCACCGTGAGAGCTTCCCCTGCATTCTGCTTCCGCTGGTTGTGAGCCAACAACGCTGCAGTAATCTCATCCACTTTGATAGTTTCTTTCTCATATGTCAGAGTAGTCACCAGGTGTTCATAGGAAGAGGGCAACGGACACAACAAAATCATCATTCGATCTTCATCCTCAATACTCACATCAAGCCGTGATAAATCGGTGATTATTTGATTGAAGTCATTCACGTGCTGCGCCAGATCAGAACCTTCTTGCATCTTCAGCCCATACAATTTTTGCTTCAGATACAACTTGTTTGTCAGATATTTTGCCATAAACTGACTTTCCAGTTTTTTTCAAACTTCTCTTGGAGATTTCAGATTCATCACGTGTACATAACCTCGTCTGCCAAACATAGACGTTTCGTTGTTGTCGCTCGCTGTTGCAATTCTTCTCAATCATCATCTTCCATGACATCTGGTTTCGTCGCCCGCAAAGATTTCAAGATTCCCTGTTGCGCCAACAGATCTTTAACCATGGTTTGCCACAATCCGAAGTTACCAGTTCCATCGAATTTCACCACCTCGAATTTTGCACCAGAAAATGTCATTTGAAAATTATTTATGCAACAACTTTCTGCAAAAAGTTTCTCTGCAAAAATCCTTACTCCAAGAAAATTTGAAAAATATCCCTTCCAAATCCGCAGCCTCCAGCAAAGAAAAGACTTAATTAAAATTCCTTAATTAAATTTATTTAATTTAATTTAAATCAATTTAATTAAAAAGCTTTTTTTTAATTAACTCAAATTTAAAAAACTTCGAGTTGCAGAGAAAATCTCCAATTACGCCTCCCTGCAGGGAATTTTCTTTTTTCTGATTCCTGAATTCCTTTCCTTCCCAGGTCTTCTCCGCATGCAGCGGTCTCGAAATGTAAAACTGCTGCCTTTTGTGAAAGGAATTATTTCCTTAATTAGAGCTTCCGCAAATGAAATTTCCTTCTCCGCTTCTGCCTGGTTCGTGCATTCTGTTCTCCTGGTCAGCTTCGTCTCCCTGCTCGAAGCCCTACTCAAACTTCCTCTGATCGCGAACTTCCTCTCCTTCGACAGAAATCACTGCGATCGAGAAAACCGTCGAAGCTCGAAGCTGGAAGCCCTACCCAAACTCTTCCTTCGTGCTTGCAGAAGCCTTGCACACGTCGCCCCGAATGCCTATCGCGGAAGAATTGCGGAAGAGTCGCGATTTGTGCTTATCGCGATTCTGCTTCTCCCTCCCGCGATTTGCCTCTTCCGCGATTCTCTTTCCGTCGCCGAAACAGTGACTCCTCCGCGATCCTTCTCTGCTCCAACGATCAAACCAGATATTCCTTCTGTGCACAGAAATCTTTCTCGGCAGCCTTCAACAAAGAAACTTGTTGTCGCGAGAAGCTGATCCGTCCTCCCGGCAGCCTCCCGCCCCGAACTATTCTTCTCTGCCCTCAAACCTGGCTCTGATATCACTTTTGGAGAAAATTAGGGCGAGAAAAAACTAGAATCGACACAAATTCAGAAGAACACAGGGATTTAACGAGGTTCGGCAAAGATGCCTACGTCCTCGGGAGCAGAGCGGCGATTCCTTTCACTATTCAGAAAAGGGTTTACAAAAATCAGAGATACCTCCTGGGGTTACTAACAGACCTATTTATAATCCTATGAGTAAACTCTAGGCACAATATGTAATTACAACATTACTCATGTACCATTCCGCGGGGCTCTGCCCCCGCAACCCAACCCACGTAACTTCCCAGCTTTGACATATTCTTCCGCTCCGCTTCGATCCAGCGTCTGTCCCTGTATGGCATATAAGTCATACCATAAAAAAATCTTATGGGCAGCATTGTTTGTATTATTTAAGTTTGTTATGAAGATGAGAATTAA
The DNA here is from genome assembly GCA_002079205.1 of Phalaenopsis hybrid cultivar. Taxonomy (NCBI): domain Eukaryota; kingdom Viridiplantae; phylum Streptophyta; class Magnoliopsida; order Asparagales; family Orchidaceae; genus Phalaenopsis; species Phalaenopsis hybrid cultivar. The sequence continues at coordinate 66,189 of JXCR01118929.1, forward strand.
TGCACTTATCTTATGATTACTGATATGATGGTATGTCATTGTTGTGGGGGCTCTTGTGTTAGTCTATCATTTCTGGTAATTCCTGAATATATGAATCATGTTGTGGAATTACCAGAAAGTTGAATCATGTTCTATTAAACGCTACTGGATCCAACTTTCAGATTTACATGACTATGATTCTATTCTATTGAGTCTTGACTATGAAATTTAAAAACGAAGGGATGATAAACAAATGCGGAAGATTTCCTTAACAATTAACCGCTGTTGCTTCTATTACTTGCGGTTCAATGTTTGATGAAATGGTATCAGAATTTAGGTTTGATCAGATGCCAATTGTTGTTTAATTGGAGCAGTGTTAGTTTTATTTATTGTAATTGATTTAGAATCAATTGCGAACAAATTTTGTACTTTTAATGGGATTTTGTGGTGAATTATGAGCGTTTTGAGATTTTAATTCTTTATGTAATTTTGACACTTGTTTGTTTGTTTGTTTGTGCATGAATATTTTATAGAGCCTTGTTGAAGGAAAAGAAATGTATGAAAATGGTCGTGCAAGTGTTACTTTACTCTCAATAAGCTTTTGTTCTTGCTTCATAAGTGATGTTTGTTGATCATATCCTACTTGCATTGTGCTGTTGAAATATCATATTAACATACATTGAATTCTAAATTTTGTTTGACTTGTCTAGATCATTGGGTGTCAATGAATTATTGCACTGCAATGACTTATCCAATGCTTGAATTTATGTTTGGATCGTGGTGACTGATTTTTCCTCGTTCTTGAAGGTTTTCCACGTTAAATCTTAGTGTTCTTTTTATTTTTTTTGGGATTTTTCATTTTTTTTGTTTTCCATTATAGTTTATCTCATCAACTGTAGTTTAGCAGTACTTTTGAATGAAGCCTTATTAAAGAAGCTAGGGTTGATAAAGAGTGAAATCTATTTCACCTAGAATTATTACTGAATTTCTGATTTTGTTAGTCTCATGAATTTGGTTAAAAAATCGAGACTATCAAAATCAGAAATTCATTAAGAACAAAGATTTCACTTTCAATGAAATGAAGATGTACAAAGACATAAATGAAACTTGGGATTGTCTATCAATTACTTATGAAGCTTCTTCCATATATGCTTATATAGAAGACTCAAGTGAGAAGGGAGATGGAGAAAGGAAATGTGCTCAATTTGACTAAAAACATGAAGTTCCCTAGATAACTGCTACTGAATTCAGGTGGTCCAGAAGATCACACTATTGATACAAACATATTTTTCTTTTTTGGTACTATATATTGCTAGCTGATAATGGTGAACCAAATTGTTATAATGAGTCCACTTAAGTTAAACACTCGAATTGGTGGAAGTTTGTCATGGATAACAAAATGCAGTCACTAATGTCAAATCATACATGTGAATTGGTTGAAGTACTAGATTATAAAAATGCATTACACAACTAGTGATTTTACATGTTGATAAAAGAGTGAGATGGTGGCAAGTGCTATAAGATAAAACTCGTTGTGAAGAGGTTTTAGCAAAAAAAAAAAATAATGATAATAAAATTAAAAAAAAAAGTTGACTGAACTGAAATATTTTTTCCAGTAGTGAAACTGACAACAATCAAAATTGTGCTGAGTTTAGTAGCAGGAGAATATTTACAGATGGAATAGATGAATGTAAAACAACATTCTTACATTATGAATTAGAATAGATGTATATGATGCAACTCCAAGGATATGAAGTTCCAAGAAAACAAAGCATGATTTGTAAACTAAATAAGAGTTTTTACGGTTTGAAGCAAACACCAAGACAGTGATACAAGAGATTTGACAAATTTATGTCAGATTGTGAGTATAAGAAGTGTCAGACATATCATTATTGCTTCATTAAACATTTTGATAATTGATATATTTTTTTTTTGTATATGGATGACATGTTGATTGTAGAAGCAAGTATGGAGAAAATTAGAGACTTGAATGAACAATTATCAAAGGAGTTTTAAATAAAGGATTTGGATCTAATCAAGAAAATCCTCGGTATGAGAATCAGTAGGGACGAATATGACAAGTGTTATGATGTGGAGTCTGATTGTGTTGATCAATTGGTTACTCAAAGCTCTCAGTTTTACTGATCAAATTTGATGATGAGTTTGCTCAAGTGGTACAGGGATTGTCCCCTTATATTGGGTTTGGGGGCAGCAACGCCCAACATAGGTCCATATACTAGTAAGTGGAGTTCGATTTAGGTTTCTCTTGTGTTACATAGAGAGGAGAGAATTCCTAAAGTGTTCCAAGGTGTAGATAGGCTTGTGTGTGGTGTGATTAGTACAGTTCTCCTCACTTTCATAGTGAATTTTTGGTATGGGGTGGTTTCGTAGTTTTTTTCCCATTTTCGACTTTTTCCACATTAAAACTTGTTGTTTTTTGTATTTTCTGTGATTTCTTATTTTGTGTTTTGTTTTTCTAAGTTTTACTTCAGATCTCTAGAATCAATTTTCTGTATATCTTCCCTAACAAAAAGTTTGGCAAATTTTCATTTGTTTGGAAATATTGTAAAGATTATATATATTTAAATATCTAAATTAATGTATGGTTATGATTAATAGGTGTTAAGTTGTTAAGAGTCGACATTTACTTTCTAAGAGAAATTCCAACTTGATGGTAAGAAAATTCATCATTTTAATCATAACTTGATACAATAAGAAAAATTTTCATACTTGAGGTTGATGAAGGGCTTGCTTTTGGTACTTACTCATTTGGAGGATTTTATCCATGTTGGACTTAATTTTTCAAGAAAAGCTTAAACATTTTATTTTNTGGTACTTACTCATTCGGAGGATTTTATCCATGTTGGACTTAATTTTTCAAGAAAAGCTTAAACATTTTATTTTTAATTTTACTAATTTTTTTACTTTAAGGTAGTAATGAAATACTTAAGGATTCCAAGCATACGGTAGAATTATTAATTTATTTATTTTAATTGATTGTTGTTATTATATAATGCTTTGATATATAATGTGTTGAATGCGCAATTTATTTAGATCGTTTTGTTTTTAGGATTTGTGGAGCATAATGCCTCAAAGGGAAGATCTGCCTCTTAAATGTCATGCTGGGTTCCCTGTGATTTATGTTTGTAGGTGACTTCTTAGTTCTTATTAAGCAAGAGATAAACATGCCCTTCCTTGTTAGGGGTGGATTCCTTGCTATTTATTGTTGTGTTTGTACTATTTATAAAATTATATGGAATATGCTTTTTTTAGTTAATGTATTTCACATTATAATGTTGATATGATGTGATTTTAGTTTTCTCTTGATTTGTTGTTGCATAAACTTCTATACATCAAATAATTATGGATGGTTACAACATTTAACTTGACATTATTTCCATCAAATACAAAGCCTTTTATTTTCACAAAATATGTTGTGTATAATGATTCTTATACTACTGAAAATGTTTGATATGTAATGTATGCAATGTATGTGATTATTAATAATGTGTATGAAGGTCTTAAACCATCTTGGATGTTGGCCAATCAGACCGACATATCCATGGAATAACGACCCTACAAGAAATCATTGGATTTTCTTGGCATTGGCGCCTGCATTTCCCAGTTTTAGAGTGTTGTAATAAACCGACTATATACATATACACACACACACACATATATATATGAATGCATGTAAGTGGATACATTATTATGTGGACACGACAAGCATTTATTTATATAAATTCGTCTTTCTTTCTATTGTTTGTTGTGCATAATTAAATAAATTTCAATTTGAAAAGAAAAAAAAAATTCTCACTTTTGTATATTATTTGGAACTGTCATAACACAACAAATATTTTATTCATAGCCAATTCTTTGCTCATATTATACTATGTGTCTTGGTCGTTTATATTTTGTTCAGTGAGATTTTACCTACTTATTTTGCTTCTGACAAACCCAAACCTCAAAATTATAACTTTCAAGTTGCTATCGATGCATTGGTTAAAAGAACTTTGTATGCTTCTGCTTGGAGTATAATTTTAGAGATGTTTAAGGTTAGGATCATTTATTTGATTCAATTGTATAGTCCTATTTCCATTTTGTATTTTGGTAGTTAGAGTCAAACGAACATTTGGATTTAGATGGTATGATGATATCATTGGTAGATAATATTATTAAAATCAACTTTATGTTGGNTGGATTTGTGGAGCATAATGCCTCAAAGAGAGAAGATCTGCCTCTTAAATGACATGCTGGGTTCCTGTGATTTATGTTTGTAGGTGACTTCTTAGTTCTTATTAAGCAAAAGATAAACATGCCCTTCCTTGTTAGGGGTGTATTCCTTGCTATTTATTGTTGTGTTTGTACTATTTATAAAATTATATGGAATATGCTTTTTTTAGTTAATGTATTTCACATTATCATGTTGATACGATGTGATTTTAGTTTTCTCTTGATTTGCTGTTGCATAAACTTCTATACATTAAATAATTATGGATGGTTACAACATTTAACTTGACATTATTTCCATCAAATACAAAGCCTTTTATTTTCACAAAATATGTTGTGTATAATGATTCTTATACTACTGAAAATGTTTGATATGTAATGTATTCAATGTATGTGATTACTAATAATGTGTATGAAGGTCTTAAACCATTTTGGATGTTGGCCAGTCAGACCGACATATCCATGGAATGACGACCCTACAAGAAATCATTGGATTTTCTTGGCATTGGCTCCTGCATTTCCCAGTTTTTAGTGTTGTAATAAACAGACTATATATATATATATATATATGAATGCATGTAAGTGGATACATTATTATGTGGACACAACAAGCATTTATTTATATAAATTCGTCTTTCTTTCTAATGTTTGTTGTGCATAATTAAATAAATTTCAATTAGAAAAGAAAAAAAAATCTCACTTCTGTATATTATTTGGAACTGTCATAACACAACAAATATTTTATTCATAGCCAATTCTTTGCTCATATTATACTATGTGTCTTGGTCGTTTATATTTTGTTCAGTGAGATTTTACCTACTTATTTTGCTTCTGACAAACCCAAACCTCAAAATTATAACTTTCAAGTTGCTATCGATGCATTGGTTAAAAGAACTTTGTATGCTTCTGCTTCAAGTATAATTTTAGAGATGTTTAAGGTTAGGATCATTTATTTGATTCAATTGTATGGTCATATTTCCATTTTGTATTTTGGTAGTTAGAGTCATACGAAAATTTGGATTTAGATGGTATGATGATATCATTGGTAGATAACTTTTAGCTATCCCACCAAAACTTTAGCTAAAAGTTAGTTTGCAACGATACACATTCACGCCATGTATTAATATAATAAGCTTAACATTGTTGCATGAATATTGTATAATCTACAAGCTAAACATCTAATGTCTAAAGTCTTGTAGTTACCTCTGAGCAGGTGAAAAGAACTCTTTCATAAAGACTTTATGTATTTATTTTCCCTTCACTAGAAAAGAGAAAGGATTGGTGGCAAGTGGAAGAAACGGTTTTGTATTAATGTTTGCAGTGAGAAATTAAATTATGGCTAAACTGGATGTGGCAATCATGTCCGGTGACAGTATGGTTTGTTGGGTTTACAATTACTAAACAAGAAAGTCCTCCCTGCAAAAAGAAAAAACTGATATGAATGGAGATGCAATGGTGATGGATGAAAAGATAATAAATAACTGAAGAAGATGCAGCTGGAAGCAAAAAAAATTAGGATTCATAATGTATAAGATGAATTAAGAATTAGCTCAAAAATATTAAAAGAAAGTGAAGCTTAGATGTAACCTGCATAACATAAAAAATAGTAGTTTTTATTCCACCTCACACAATTGCACATAAGACCAGAAAACTAAATGCCACTTAAATCAAAAGAGAAAGCATTGTTTATTGTACTCTGCAAGCACACATCCTTTCTCTTTTTTCAATAACAATCTAATTCTAAGAAAAATAAAATAAAAACTACAACTGATAATCATAAGATCCACCATTGAGATACATAATGATGATGTTTCTGATCTTAATACTACTAAACCTACGTTACCAGTAGCAGGCCTTCAATTTTTTTTATACTATGCTGCTAAATTTATGAGAGGTTAAATTTGGTTCTATTAAAACTCACAAGCCTATTCTGCTTTTTTAAGCACATTATAAATTTAATACTTGGGTCACAACTAGGGTTGTCAAAAATGCTAGTTGTTCATGAATAATTCATGTTTGGCTTGTTGAGTAGCCCGTGCTCAAATCGTTCGTTAAGTAAGCAGATCAAAGAAATAATTTTTTTTAATATCGAATTATAAACTAGATGAACATGAACAACCCTTTGTTTGATCAAGTTCGGCTCGTTTTAGCTCGTTTGAATAGAAACAATCCTTAGTTTGTTTCGAGCAAATTAAATTTGAACGTGTCGAACACGAAGCTTGGCTCATTTACACCCTAGTGCACTCTATCTCATACATCGATGCTCTATTTCTTTTTGATAGAGATTCTCAAAGCCTAGACACAATGAAATAAGAAAGCAACTAAAAAAAATGCTAATGCAAGACAACATGATCATTATGCTAAAAAAATATAAATATGATGACTGTGTTGATTCATATTAAATATAAGAGATATTAATCCACTAAATTTAATAGATTACATAATAAAATCTATTAATCATTCCAAATTATTAGAAAAAATAGGAACTAATATATACCAACTTGCTTTATTTGTTAATATCCTTATCAACCTTATTTTTAATATTAATGATGCTTATCATATGATGGGACATAGCCAACCTCTATATATTTAATCTAAGTCATTGGTAGAGAACAGGATCCTCCACTAGCAGACTATCTCAATTCACTTTCATGAAATCACAATCTATCATTTTTGAAGACATACAAACCTAGCGGCAAACCATAGATTCCTGTTAAACAGAAGATCAAACCACAATCAAAGACATTTGAATGATAGCATGGATTTTAAGAAACTTGGCCCTCAAATTATAGAAAACTATTGAATATCAACTCTATAGAATGGTTCAATGAGCTCAAGGGGAGTTGATGTGAAACATTAAGATGATCAAAATAATCAAGCTAAAAAAGGATCACGTATAAGTTTCAGCGCAAAAGCCCAAGCATATCAAGATGCTTAAAATAGGAAATGTCAAATTATAAAAGCCTATGCAAAAGCCAAAACAAGAAGAAAATTTTATATTTTAAAACATCTTTTATATTTTATCAATTTTGTCTGTATATTTTAATTTGAGATAAAAATTTAGCAACTTAATAATTTTTTTAAATAGTGGAAGATTTAATGAATACAATTAGCACCTTACAACTATAATTTTCATTTCTCTCAAAAGATTTTGCTCCTTAATTTAAGTAATACTAGCTTAAGTGACATTATAAATTTTGCATTATAAATTTTGCATATAGTGCGGATATGTGNATAGTGCGGATATGTAATAAAAACTTTTAGATTTGAATGACAAAAAATTTGGAAAAAAAAATTATTTTGTTGGGTTGAGTGACCTTCTTTGATAGGAAATATTATTTATATCCTAATGTTTACTATTCTTTTATAAACATATTTATATTTCCCTATATCTAGCTCATCTCCTAAGATAAGCCAATATCACCAAAAGTCAACAAAATACATTTTTATCCTTTCTTAAGGCTCTTGTCAGAGATTAATCTACTATCATCTAAACTTATTCAAGTTTCCTTCATAAGTTCTTTAACACTTTCGAAGCTCCACTAAAAGCTTTAAATGATAACTACATATGCTAAGCTAGTGTAAATCACCCCAGAACATATTATCACCCTTGAGATAACAAAGGCAAGGCAACCCTTGCTAATAATCACACTCTCTACACAATTTGGCTTCCCATCCCCTTGTCATAAATAAATTAAAAGTTTGTTGGCTTGGATTTCTACCGTGCAATGCAAATTCCTACTGTCCTGGTTTCCTGTTTGGATGGTGTTGGCTTGGATTTCTTTGAGTTATCGTCGTCTGTTTTTAGCATTCCGCATTCGTCCTTTTCCCTTAACGTTCGGCGGTTTTACTTCCCGTTTTCCCTCTGGCCACATTTTTTTTCTTCGATTTTTCTCCTTTCCAACTTCTAGTTTCTGATTGCTCTTCATTGCAAGCATGTCTCGACTTTTTTGTCTCCCTTCATCTCGATCAGGGAGTGTTCTTCCTTCTTCTGTTTCATTCGTCTGTGTTTAGTTAGGGCTTATGCAATTCTTGAATTCCCTCTCATGTGTTGTAGGATTGGTTTCTGCTGTGTTGTGATTTGGTTATGAATTTTATGTGAGTTTCTTCTCTGATTTTTTAATTTTTCGGGTATGTTGAAATGTGAATTATGATGTGTTTAGGGTTGGGTTTTGTGGAGCTCTCCTCACTCTGTGTTCATTTGGTTGTATTTGATTTTGGTATCTATGTGAGAATCCTTGTTCATTTTTTTTGTTTCTTTAGTATGGAAATGTGAGCATTATGAGCTTATGAGACTCCTTCTGTATGCGTTCGGGCATGTGTGGTAATGGCATCTATATATGAATTTTTTTTGGTATACTGAAATGTGAGTTGATATGTTCGGATGTGGATAGATGCATATGTTGGGGAGTATAGTTACAGGTGGAGTTCATTCTGTGGAGTCAGATGATGACAATACAAAGCTATGACATAAGCGTCTGGGTCATCTCAGTGAATGTGAGCCGGTGGAATTGCATAGAAGAAACCTGTTGCATGGAGTTAAAAGTTACAAGCTCGATCTTTGTAAGTTCTGTATTCTTGGAAAACAGACTAGAGTCATTTTTATGACTGTAAAACACAAAACTGAAGGAATTTTTGATTATGTGCATTCTGATGTACGGGACCCTACTAGAGAGTTGTCATTAGGAGGATCTCAGGATTTCGTTACCTTTATAGATGATTTCTCTAGGAAAGTTTGGTTGTATTTCTTGAAGAAGAAATCTGAAGTCTTCTCTAAATTCAAGCTGTGGAAAGCTGAGGTAGAGAACCAAACTGGTAGAAACATCAAGTATTTGAGGTCTGATAATGACACAGAGTACACAGATTTACAGTTTCAAAAATTCTGTGAGGAGCATGGGATTCAGAGGCACTTTTCAGTGCGGAAGACTCCACAGTAGAATAGTGTGACAGAAAGAATGAATAGGTCCTTAACTGAAAGGGCAAGGTACTTGAGACTGAATGCAGGGCTTCCTAAGAGTTTCTGGGCAGAGGTTGTGAATATGACATGTTATCTCATCAATAGATCACCTCGAGCATCATTGGGTGGCAAGGTTGTAGAAGAGGTATGGACAGGCAATCCAGTTAAATTCGATCATTTACGGATTTTTAGTTATCATGTTTATGTGCAAGTACCTGAAGATGAAATATCCAAACTTGATGGAAAATTCAAGAAGTGCATCTTTCTGTGCTACAAGAAATGTGTGAAAGGATACAAGTTTTGGGATCCAATTGCAAAAAATATGGTGATCAGCAGAAATGCAATTTTTTATGAGCAGTTTATGTTACAGCAAAATCAAGGCAAGGTGTCAGGGAACAGTTCCAGTTCAGATGCAGTGCAGATGTGTTTAGAACAACAACCAGTAGCTTCTGAGACAGGTGAAAGTTCAAATCCAACACCTAGTAACTCTATTTTAGATGGTCTGCAGAATTTTAATCTAGTCAGAGATAGACAGAGACGCACCAATGTAAGACCTCATAGCAGATTGTGTTATGAAGACTTGGTCTCTTGTGCACTACTCATCAACAGCGATGATTCAACCATTTTCAAGGAGCTATCACTAGCCAGAAGAAAGAGAAATGGATGGGTGCAATGGTTGAGGAGATGAAGTCTTTGCAAAAAAATTGCACATGGCAACTAGTTCAGTTTCTAAAGGGAAAGAAGGTTATTGGGTGCAAATGGGTCTACAAAAGGAAACCAACAGTATCAGAAAAAAGAAAAATTCAAGGCTCGACTGATTGCAATGGGATTTTCACAGCAGAAGGGGATAGATTATGATGAAATCTTTTCTTCTGTGGTCAGACATACTTCAATCAGGGCAGTGCTTGCATTAATAGCTATTTGGGATTTCCATTTGGAGCAGATGGATGTTAAAACTGCTTTCTTGCATGGTGATTTGGAGGAGCAGATTTACATGGAGCATCCAGAAGGGTTCACTCAACCTAGACAAGAGCATCTGGTTTGCAGGTTAAAGAAATCATTGTTTGGGTTGAAACAGTTTCCAAGACAATGGTACAAGCGGTTTGACTCCTACATGATGCAGATTGGCTACAGGCGATGTGAGTATGATTGCTGTGTTTCTGTGAAGAGCCTTGATGATGATTCTATTATTTTTATGTTATTGTATGTTGATGATGTGCTGATTGCTGCAAAGAATATGAATGATGTCTGTGGTTTGAAAGCTTTATTGAGCTAGGAATTCGACATGAAAGACTTGGGTTATACGAAGAAGATTCTTGGAATGGAGATTCATCGAGACAGAGGCACAAGACAATTATGTTTATCTCAATGAGGTTAGTGCTAGAAAGGTTTGAGATGAGCAATGCAAAGCCTGTGAGCACTCCTTTGGCAAATCATTTTAAGCTTTCTTCAGAACAGTGTCTTAAGACAGATACAAAAATGGAAGACATGACAAAGGTTTCATATGCCAGTGCAGTTGGCTGCTTGATGTATGCAATGATATGTACTCGTCCTGATTTGGCTCATGCTGTTAGTCAAGTCTGCAAATACATGGCTAAACCTGGAAGGCGACATTGAGAAGCAGTCAAGTGGATTTTCAGGTATCTGAAGGGTACTGTAGGACATGAAATTATTTTTGGCAGTCAGCAGAATGATCCTTCAATTGTCGGGTACGTTGATTCAGACTACACAAGTGATTTGGATGGCAGAAGGTCTACAACTGGGTATGTGTTTACTCTTGGTGGAGGACCTATATGTTGGAAATCAACAATTCAGTGTATTGTGGCATTATCTACAACTGAAGCTGAGTACATGGCAGTAGCTGAAGCTGCTAAAGAAGCCTTATGACTTGGTGGGCTAGTAAAAAAACTGAGCATTGAGCAAGGTGGAGTTCAGTTGCATTGTGACAATCTGAGTGCTATTTATATGGCTAAGAATCAGGTGTACCATGCGAGAACCAAGCACATTGATGTCAGGTATCACAAGATCAGAGAGTTGATTGTTTCTTGGGAGATACTGTTGCAGAAGGTTCATACTGATGAGAATGCAACTGATATGTTGACCAAGCCAGTTACTATCAACAAGTTCTTGCATTGCTTGGACTTGTTGAATGTTTGCAGTTACTAGAGAAGCATGGTGGCCCAAGCCACAGTGGTGTATGTGTAACTCCCAGGTATTTTTCTCCTAAGATGTTGGATATTCGCCAAGGTGAAAATTTGTTATGGTATGACTCATATACCATATAGGGATAGACGCTGGATCGGAGCGGAGTAGAGCGGAAGAATCTGTCTAAATTGAGAAGTTACGTGGGTTAGGGTGCGGGGGCAAAACCCCGCAGTATGGTACAGGGGTAATGTTGTAATTACATATTGTGCTTAAGGTTTACTCATGGGGTCATAAATAGGCATGTTAGTAACCCCAGGAGGTACCCTCTATTATGTAATCTCCTTTTCGAATAGTGAGAGAAACTCGCCGCTCTGCTCCCGAGGATGTTGGCATCTTTGCCGAACCTCGTTAAATCTCTATGTTTTTCTAGATTTGTGCTGTTACTGTTTTTCTTCGCCCTAATTTTCTCAACAATGGCCCATGTGGCTAGCTACTATTATATTTATGACTAATGTGGCCAATTGCCATGAAAACTTCTTACTACGACATATGTGATCGGTTTATGCTCTTGCAGCTGCCAACTATGACTGATGTAATCAGTTTTTACTATAACTTCCTAATATGTCATCTTAGCTGATTGACTCTCTTTCAGCTATCAATTATGACTTATGTGATCAGTTACTACTGTAACTTACGGGTGGCAACTAACACTCTTACAATTACCAACTATAACCGATGTGGCTTATTTTAAATACAAATTCTCTTGCCGGCCGACACTCTTGCAACTACCAACTATGATCTATGCGATTATTTATTTCTACAACTTCTCATCACAACCTCCATGGCTGACTAAGGCTATTGCAGTCACCAACAACAACCTATGTGGCTAACTGAAGTTGTTGCAGTCACTTGTGACGAATTTATGCTATTGCACTCACTAAGTATGACCTATATGACTAACTAAAGATATTACATTCCATAATTACAACATATATGAATAATTGTTATGGTTACATCTTCCAATTACAACACATGCGATCGACTGACACTATTGCAATCACCAACCATAACTTATACAACCAACAGATGATATTGCGACCACTAGCTATGACATTTGTAGCCAATTAATGATATTACACCTTTCAATCCCGACTTTTGTGATCAACAAAAAAATGACTTTTGTATATTGACTTTTAATGTTACAATTATATTGACATTTGTAGCAAATTTTCCAACAAACAACAATTATAGTGATATTTTGGATATAATGTCAAGAATTAGTGTAATATCTATATCTATATCTATCTATCTATCTATATATATATATATATNCAACATTAAATAAAAAATTTTATTATATTACTTTCCTTTTTTTTTTAAGTCTAGTACATCATAAATTATTAAAAGTGTAAACGTTAGGTACTAGATAAATATAAAGGAACTATATGATATGTATTTAAACAATGGGGCCTTTAGATATTTATCAAAGAATAAATAAATAAATAAAAAGCCCTCCCCGGTGAACCCGGAGCCGAGGACCTCATNGTATGATATGTATTTAAACAATTGGGCCCTTAGATATTTATCAAAGAATAAATAAATAAATAAAAAGCCCTCCCCGGTGAACCCGGAGCCGAGGACCTCATTCTACGCAAAATTGAATTATCACCGACCTCTCTTCCTACCGTTCTACCCCGCCGAAATTATCAACCACCCGGCATCTCTGTTCCGTGACAGAACATGATCCCATTGATCTCCGATTTGCGGGTTTGGAGCGTTCGAAGGATCTGATCCTCCCGCAGTGCGCTTCCTCTTTCAGGAATCATGCTTTCGAACCACTTCCAAAACGGGATTGAGACGGCGAAGCTTGCCTGGTCGCGTCTGCCGAGCTCCGATGATGCGGAGACGGAGGAGCACGAAAGGATAATGAATGACATCGGAGGTGCGGAGAGCCTTGATTACGAAGTCATCGAGAATTACGCTTACAGGGAGGCGCAGGTCTGACAATGACGGATTCCGCCGTGTTGTTTATGCTTCCATTTTATTGATCTCCATTTGATTTTTGGTTTTGAGATGTTATAGGCAAAGAGGAGCAAGTTGTTCAATTGGTACTATGCAATGCTGAAATGGCTGATCGCCTTGTTAATTGGCGTCGGTTAGTTTTATTGGTTTCAACCCTAATTTTTTTTTTCTCTGGCATGCTCTGTGTTATCCTGATAAGTGTTTTTTGGCTTCCGGGCATTGATAGTTTATCTTTTAATGTTTAGCTAAAGCCTATTTCATGTGTCTACCTGCCTGTTATAAGTTACGGAGCTCTGTAAGTGTTTAGTTTTGGACCAGGGCCCGCAACTTCTTTAGGTTTTTCACTATTAACTCCAGAAATGAACGATAATCAAGAAAGTAAAGAAAATCTTCTTAGCCATTCAAGAGGAAAATAATGCCCAGGTTACCTGGTTAATGTAATGTATAATGAATGTATAATAGATGCAGGATTTCATGCATCATATATCAAGAAAGTACTCTTGTATTGTTTGGTTTGCTGTAGGTTTGTATTCTTGAATAATATGACTGCATGAAACACTTTGAAATGCTTGCATTTTTTTATTTTTAGAAGAGATATGCTGTACATAGATTTTTGTTAACTCATAACACAACAGTATTTAACAAAGAAAGAGGGCTTTTGGAAAAACTGAAGGATAAGGTTAATGATGATGATGACATGCTAATTGCTCTTTATAAAAGTAAGATATTTTGTTTCAACTTGTAATTTTATTTTTTTCTAATCTTAAATAGTGAATTTACACCTAAATTGGACTTTAAGATTGCATGTCCAAATCACAAAGCAGTTCTATAATATATGCAAAAAATTGTAGCGCATTTATTTGAAATTTTATATTGCTTATTTTTTGCACTGCATCTGTAGAATATTGGGCTGAAGCTGCAAACCTTTTTTAGGAACTAAAAGATTGATTCAGAAGCTTTTAAAAAAATTAAAATATTCTTTGATTTCATCACATGGTTATCTACTTACAATGAAGATGGCTGAATAAGGTGCTCATTGAAATATTTATTTTCCTTTTTGGTTATGTCATCTTTTAGCTAATTTTATGCATGATGAGGAACACTGAGTTAAAAACATGAAATCTTTTGCTTGTGTCTGATCCTTTTTTTTTTCAGTGGCTGCTTATCCATGTTGACTGTTAAAAATGATGTTCATTGCTTAAATTTTATTCTCTTACTAAACTTGCCAAGGAGGTTGAGGGCTTTCTAGCTAGAAAAAATTGAGATCTCAGCAAAAGTTGGATGGGACTACAATGTGTTTTATTGTTTAAAGTAGCAATTTTTATATTTTAATCGAAAAGATGATGAAGAGGTTGACAAATTAAGGAGAATCAAGAAATAGGACTAATGATTTTTATTTTTAAAGGACATGTGGGGTGAGATGATGTTGCGGGATGTATCCATTGTAATGATGTTCTAGAATATCAACCCCCAGTGCAGCCTTTAGTACACCAATTACAGCCGTGATGACTGTTTTGACTACATTTACAATTTCTAGATTGGATTTCAATTTGCTAATGAAAGATTAAATTATCAATTTTCTTGCCTGCAAGGGAAATTTGTAGTTTCTTATGATAATTGAATGGTAGATTTAGCCCTTTGGTTGGCTATAGCTATAGGTACTTGCCTGGAAAGGGCAATGACAAGAAGTTTCCGACTTTTGTGTTTGGTGCATTTGAAACTGATGCAAATGCTTTAAGTACCATAAAACCAAGCAACATTAGTGGCGACAATCAGAAGTGTGAAGCAACATTACTATTGATGTTTTAAAAGTTCAACCCCTAATGCAGTCTTCACCGCACCTATTACAGCCGTAATGACCATTTTGACTCCATTTCCAATTTCTGGATCAGATTTCTAATCGCTAATGAAAGATTAAATTACTACAATGGCTTTGTTTTTGTAATTTTACGATCAATTTTCTTGCTTGTAAGGGAAATCTGTAATTTTTTATATTAATTAAGGGTAGATTCAAAGCTTTGGTTGGCTATAGCTATAAGTGCTTGCTTGGCAAGGGCAATGACGAGAAGTTTCCCACTTTTGTCTTTGGTGCATTATAAACTGATGCAAGTGCTTTTAGCACTATAAAACCAAGCAACATTTGTTGTGAAATTAGAAGTGTGAAGCGACTTCTTCTGTTCACCTTCATGAAATCAATTAGAGCTGAGCTTATTCAATAAATATAAATAAAGTGCATCTTTTGATTTTTATCATCATACGGATCTAAGGTTAATTTTAAATATTGCTGTTGAATATCAAATAATCTTCAACATTTGAAAGCTTAGTTTTCATGACTGGTTAAAATAGATAAGTGTTTCTTAAATGTTGCGTGATCAGAATGTATTTTGAAGTCTAAATGGTTAGTTTTTATAAATTACAATTAGATCGACTATGCTATATGGATCCTAGTGTTTGGTCATCTGAAAATCATTGATGCAAAAAGCATGTGGTGAAATTGAGAATGTAATGTTGAATTTGTTGTAAATTGAGGACAACTAGAGCAATCACCGCCCTAAGAAAGCATGAAGGTAGAATTAAATTTGAAAGTATTAGGAAAAGAAGGGGCGGCTAGAGGCAACTAGGTGAGAGTGTTGTTCAAATATACCCAAGTTATAGTTAGTATGTCCTATATCATTTAAAGAGCTCTGTCATGTTTCTCTGTTCAATGAAGATCCAGCTAAATCCCCTGTTATTTCAATGGTATTTTAGCAAGTTCTACCTTCAATCCCATTAATATGTTAGCTGTTTGGTCATTGATTTAGCCTTATCTACTTTACATACATGTTGGGTATTTTACTTCACTGCTTTCTTACTTTGCTAGCTGTTTGGTCATTGATTTAGCCTTATCTACTTTTCATAACAGTTTTTTTTTTAATTTGGCTGAATTTGTTTTCTATAGCTTGCCACATTCAAGATTAATTTTTCCCTCCCTCTGTTTATATTTTTTCAGGGACTGCATTAGCTGCAGTGTTTATTAATCTAGCTGTTGAGAACTTCTCTGGCTGGAAATATGCCGTGACTTTCTCTATTATACAGCATTCCTACATTTTGGGTTTCTTGGTATATGCTATATTCAACGTCGCTCTAGTTTTTACCTCTGTATTTATCGTGACTCAATTTGCTCCAGCAGCAGCAGGATCTGGTATCCCAGAGATTAAGGGTTACCTAAACGGTTTGTATTATTTATTTACATATGATTGAGATTCTTTTTGGAACTATGATGAAGTTGAACAATGATATAGGAGTTGATACACATGGAATTCTTCTCTTTAGAACTTTGATTGGAAAGGTCTGGATTATCAGCTACTCTGCCCTGCCCTTTATTAGTTTTTTGCTAATGGTGAATACATTATAAAATATTTCTTTTATTTGCTCTGCAGATATTTGGAAGCATTGGCTCAGTTGGAGGAGGGCTTGCACTAGGCAAAGAAGGTCCACTTGTTCACACTGGTGCCTGTATTGCTTCTCTTCTTGGTCAAGTATAGCTTTGGTGCTTATTTTCTTTGTTCAATCTACTCTCCAGTTGAATTCCACTTCATTATATATATGTGAAACCAGTGTCCTAGTTTTCAAATGCCTTATGGTGGTTTGAGTCATTGTTGTATGATAAGTAGGCTGATAGACGTGACATGGTCCAAAACATATCCATCATACAAAATGGCGCCTATATATGTTATTCCATACAGCAAACTTCTTAACTGTTCACTGCTTCTTTGCTCGTGTTTGGAGATCCCCTTTTTTTTTCATAAAAAAACATATGCTTTTATGCACTCATGCGCAGCTGCCCGGTTTATGTAATGTTTTTTCTTAAACATACAATACAAAAATATGAACTAAATGAGCAAAAGTGTAGACGCTTCATGGGAGAATTTTTTCTCTTTCCTCCAGTTGGAGGTCAATGTTATGCCCTTTCAGGCTGTAAGCAGTGGAGCCTGCCCATAGGTGGGCCAGTCTTGGCGCTGGGAAGAAGGGGAGCGGACAAAGGGAGCCGTAGAAGAGGGAAAGAAAAGGGTGGGGTCCTCTAGGGCCATAATCACGTGCAAGGAGGAGGAATTAAAGGAGTTTGGAGGGAAAGTTAAGGAGAGTTTTTGAAATGCTATGAGGGGGCCGGTCTTGGTGCTGGGAAGAAGGGCAGCGGACAGAGGGAGCCGCAGAAGAGGGAAAGGAAAGGGTGGGGTCCATTAGCGCCATAATTACCTATGCAAGGAAGAGAAATTAAAGGAGTTTGGAGGGAAAGTTAAGGAGAGTTTTTGAAATGCTGTGAGGGGATTTTATTTGAGTGGGAACGTAGGGTTTTCCTTATTTTATGCTTGTTTTTGTTTGTTTGTTGTTTTCTTTCTTTATGTGATGTTCCTAGCGACGTTTAGGGTGTGGGAGAGATGATCTACCTCTCGAAAATTAGATCAACCTTTTATGTTGATTGTTTTCCTTTGATTTTTGTAAGAGCAGCCCTTGTTTATTTTTCTTCCACCTATTTTTTGCCATTTCGTTGTTTTTGTTCGCTAATTTTGGTATCATGGTATATCAAATTGGTATCAGAGCATAGATTTTGGTGGGATGACAACAAAGAAAATTGATGTGCTAGAAGGAGAGGTAGAACAATTCTGATCGGGAATGGAAGAAATGTTTGTTACCATGGAGGACAAATTTTCTTCTATTGAATGTCGAATGAATGATGCTTTTGAAGACATAGGGGAAATGCGGGAGATGATGACAAAACTCATGGAGATGCAATCCAAGGTCATGTCGATCACTCCAATTGCAAATCCTAACCAAGGGTTAATCAGGGAATCCTTGTCCATGTCAAAATAGAAGGAGATCGAGCGAGAAAACCATAAAGAAGATATAATCTACATACAAGGGCGTCCCCCTAGGATTCCGAGAGGCGTGGGAGTGGAGACTTCCAATGGAGGGGATGGGCCAAAATTTAGAGAAGGGATGGTGGAAGAGACACAAAAGAGTATGATGGAGGAAGGAGAGAATCAGAAGTGGGGGTATGCATATGGCTGCAGGAGGGAGTTTACCCTAGATATATGGGGGGGAATCTCAGAGGGAGAGAAAGTTGGGGTGGAGATGCAAGGGTCGGGAAACTAAAGATGCCAATCTTTGAAGGGGAAGATGCACATGGATGGGTATATCGGGTGGAGCGATGCTTTGTAATCAACTGGTTGACTGAAGAAGAGAAGCTCATGATAGCGGGATTATGCGTGGAGGTAAGGCTTTAGCGTGGTTACAGTGCATGTAGGCAAGGTATCTCATGCACTCATGGGAGGAGTTTAAGAATCGCTTGTTGGAGCGTTTTCGAGCCATTCGGGAAGGAGATCTACTCGAGCAATTATATTCTTTAACTCAGGAGAGAACAACTATGGAATACCAGGAGAAGTTCAAGCTCTTATCAGGAAGGTTGAGGGGAATTTCCGTAGCAGGACTGGAAGGGAACTTCTTAAAAAGCCTAAAGCCCGGCATACGGGCAATCTTCTGTCCCTCGAGGCCGTGGGGATTGAGGGAAATGATGGAGCTCGGCCAGATGATAGAGGATAAGAAACATGTGAGAAGACTGGCAATGGCGACAACACTAGAGGATTCTACAAGAACACCGTGACAGTCACGATACCGAGGACCTAGACGGTGTCATTTCAGAAAGAGACACTGAAGGAAAAGAGTACCGGACACCGGCCTGGCGGTAATTTCAAACGTCTCAAAAATGTAGAAGTGCAAGTGCTACCGCTGTGAAGAGAAATACACCCTAGGACACTGTTGCAAGTAGCGCGCCCTTCAGGTTCTTTTAGTTCAAAAGTAGAATACAAAGAGTGAGGAACTAGGAGGTAACAACGGAAGAGGAGCATATGCATTTGGATGTGGAGAAGGTGTCCCTCAATTTGATGATGGTATTTACCTCGAATCACGCCATGAAGGTGAGGGGATGGATCGGGGAACAACCGGTGGTGGTGTTGGTGGATAGCAGGGCTAAATATAATAATTTTATCTCAAATCAGGTTGTGAAGGAGCTAGGGTTGAAGCTGGTGACTACAGGGAGCTTCGACGTCCTTATTAGAACAGGGAAGGTGTAAAAAAATTGGGGATAATACAAGGGTTCTAACACTAATGACGTACAGGTGGTTAAATGCTTTAGATTTGGGCAACAAAAATGTGATTTTGGGGATGAAGTGGTTGTGAACATTTGGAGAGATGAAGATGGATCGAAAGTCCTTGATGATGGATTTCCAAGTGGAGGATAGGAAAGTGATGCTGATAGGAGATGCTAGCTTATGTATAACCATGGTGTCGCTCAAAATCATGGTTAAGTCGATTCGGGGAGCGAGACTAGGCTACTTGGTGGAGTTGCAGGACATTGAGGAGATTCAAGATTTAGAATTGGTAGAGAAGGGTCCAACAACTCCTACAACAGTATACCGATGTCTTCCCGCAGCTAAGGGGGTTAACTTCTTCAATGGAGCACGAGCACACTATTACATTGAAGGAGGGTTTTTTTCCCATCAAAGTTATTTCTTACATGTACCCGTAGATTGAAAAGGATGAGAGAGAAAAGCTAATCAAAGAGATGCTCGAGATCGGGATTATCAAGCCTAGTGCGTCCTTTTTTCAGTCCCGTCCTGTCGGTGAAACAAAATATGGTAACTGGATATTCTGCGTGGACTACCAGACATTGAACAAGGAGATGGTGTTGGACAAGTTTCTTATTCTTATGATTGATGAGTTATTGAATGAGCTTTATAAGTTAGTCATTTTCTTAAAAAATGATCTTAAGTCGGGATACCACTAGATCAGGATGAACCCAACGAATATGCACAAGACAACGTTCAAGACACATGAAGGACATTATGTGTTCTTAGTGATGCCGTTTGGCCTCACCAACGCTCTGAGGACATTTCAGTCCATCATGCATATGGTGTTCCAACCTTACATTTGGAAATTTGTCCTAGTCTTCTTTGACAACATTTTGATCTACAGTCATACAGAGACAGAGCATGTGGGGCGCCTAAGGACAATCCTAGATACATTGAAGGAGCACTAGTTGTATGTCAACTTAAAAAAATGTTCTTTCATAGTTGCAGTTGGAGTACCTAGGGCATGTGGCATCCAAAATGGGGGCAACAGTGGATCGGTCCAAGATTGAGGCTATTGTTGATTGATCCTTACATCGAGGAGTTTGAAGAAGTTGAGAGGATTCTTTGGTCTCACCGGATACTGTCGGAAGTTAGTGAGAGGATATGACATGATAACATGACCACTGACAGAACATCTGAAGAAATATTATTTCAAATGGGAGAAGTAGCAACATGAACATTTGAACAGTTGAAGAGGGCCATGACCAGCGTCCCAGTATTAGCACTTCCAGATTTCTATAAACCTTTCGTGGTGGAGACAGATACATTAGGCTACAGATTGGGAGCAGCGCTCATGCAAGATCAGCGGCCGATTGCTTACTTCAGCTAGATTCTTACGGCTAGAGTGAGGTTAAAGTCAGTGTATGAATGAGAATTAATGACAATTGTCTTGGCCATGCATAAGTGGCAGCCCTACCTGTTAGAACGACACTTTTTTGGTCAGGATAGATTAGAGGAGTTTAAAGTAATCTTCTGAAGCAGCGGATGGTGATTGAGGTGCATAAGAGATTGTTGTCCAAGCTACTGGGTATGATTTTGAGATTCAATATCGGCCAAAATTGGAGAACAAGAGAACTGGCGCATTGCCGAGAAACGTGGATAAACCTCAATTGAAGACCTTATCGATTTGATTCATCCTAGTTTGGGAAGCCTTGAGACAGGAGAATGTAAGGGATGAGGAGCTGAGGAAGATAAGAGCCGAGTTATTACAAGATCCGAACAATCGCCCAGGATATGCATTGAGGGGACAACAACTGCTCCACTAGGGGCGATTCATGCTCTACCTAAGTCGTCGGAGTATAATCCCAGATTATTACAAGAGTTTCATGGTTGTGCGATCGGGGGAAATTCAGGGGTGCAGAAGACCTACAAATGTTTGGTGACAGAACTTTATTTGATGAGGATGCTTAGAGACATTGAGGATATGGTGGCAAAATGCGATGTATGTCAGCGGTGCAAGTAGTTGACCAAGACACCGGGAGTGTTACTACAATCATTAGCATTATCGGGGAAGGTTTGAGAAAAAGTGACGATGAATTTCATCATTAGATTGCCACGGTCTGAAGGGTTCACGATGATCGTGTTGGTTGTGGATCACCTGAGTAAGTATGCACATTTCATTCCCTTACAAAATCCCAGCATAGCGGTCTTAGTCGTGATGATGTTTATCTGGGAAGTGGTATGTTTGCGCGGAGTACTATAATCAATTGTTTCAGATAGGGACAAGGCGTTTCTTAGCCACTTCTGAAAAGTGTTGTTCAGGTTGCAAGGGGCAGTCCTCAAGAGGAGCATTACATATCATCCCCATACCGATGGACAAATAGAGGTGATCAACATAAGTGTGGAGACATGCCCGCATTATTTTGTATCTGATACTTTGAAGTTATGGGCTAAGTGGATTGCTTGGGCCAAATATTGGTTACCACACCGCAAAACATACAACCCTTTTTAATATATT
Source organism: Phalaenopsis hybrid cultivar (assembly GCA_002079205.1). NCBI lineage: Eukaryota > Viridiplantae > Streptophyta > Magnoliopsida > Asparagales > Orchidaceae > Phalaenopsis > Phalaenopsis hybrid cultivar. Next base: position 88,147 of record JXCR01118929.1, read on the forward strand.
GTATGGGCGGGATCCACCTCACTTGATATATTATGGGCATAACATTACATAAGTATCCAACGTTGATCAATACTTGGAGGAGAGGGACAGGATACTAGCAAAACTCAAGGGGCATCTCTGAGGGATCAAAAAATCATTTAGAGGAAAGCGAATGGGCACAAGAAGGAAGTGCAATTCAGACAGGGAATATGGTCTAGAAGCTGAGGCCCTACCGACAGAATACATTGGCTATGAGGAGCTAGAAACTGTCACAAAGATACTGTGGGCCTTATGAAGTGATGACACGTATCGGGGCGATAACCTACCGTTTGAGGTTACCTCCATTATCTGCATTACAATCGGTCTTCCATGTATCACAGTACACCCTCGCCTACATTACTGCCGACATTGAAAAAAGACTTGGATGTGATTTTGGATCCGTTAAAGATCGAATGAGTGTGTCAAGGATTAGAGGGCAAAGGAGGTATTGGTCAAATGGAAGAAAATGCTAGACTATGAGGCAACATGGGGGCCTTACAAGGTGATCCAGAAGCAGTTTCAGTTTCTCCACCTCGAGGACAAGACACTTTTTGGGGAGGGGAGTAATATTACGTCCCTCAGACCTTACACGCGCCAGTCCAGCTAGAAGCAGTGGAACCGACACATAGGCTGGGCGGTATTGGCGACGGGAAGAAAGGGAGCAAACTGATGGAGTCGCAGAAGAGGGAAAGGGAAGTTTGGGTTCCACCAGGGCCATAATCACTTATGTAAGGAGGATAAATTAAAGGAGGTTGCTGGTAAAGTTAAGAAGGGAAGTCTTTGAAATGATATAAGGGGATTCTATTAGAGGGGAACCTAGTGTTTGCTTTCTTTTATGCTTGTTTTTGTTTTTTTTTCTTCGTGGTGTTCCTAACGACGTCTAGGGTGCGGGAGAGATGATCTACCTCTTGAAAGTAGATCAACCTTGTATGTTGCTTGTTTTACTTTGATTTTCGTATGAGCAGCCCTTGTTTGTGTTTTTTCCACCTATCTATTGTCGTTTCGTTGTGTTTTGTTCGCTGATTTTAGTATCAATGCATATCATTCAATCTATGAACATAGAAAGGAATTCATTTTTTGTTGGCCCATTCATCTCTCTCACCATATGAATCACTCGGATTTATTGTTTTTCAATAAAGTCCCTGTCGTCACTAGTTAGTTGCAGGCCTCATTTTGACCACAACCAGGATGTTTCTTTTAATTTGTATACCAATTTGCATTTAAGAATTGTATGCTTTTTTGAAGTTTCGGGATTGAATTCTTTCTTTTGGTTAATCGTTTGCTTGAGACATTTTTTAGAAAGTTCTGCATCTTCCTTCTGAATTGTGCCATGCCAGGAACTTTTATGAAATAAAATAGTTCCACATGTGTAAAAGTATTTACAGGTTCTCATGTTTAAGTGCTGGCTGCAAAATTTTGGGGTAAGGTTAGTAATGATGCTGATGAGGACGAATTCTATTATACTAGTTTTGCTTTCTCTTGATGCTTGTAGTTTTGACACACTTTCTTTTTTATATTTCCAGAATTCATCATATAATTTCTTTTATTTACTAAAATAAAATTTGCTGAAAGATTTGTTTAAAGTAAATTAATATGAAACATTTTGTTGACATATCGAAACAACATTGAAATGGGAAGGAGTAAGACACTGACCTGAAGGCGGGTTAGATGCTTCTACTCTAATGATGATTGTATCTTAGCAAATTGCTATTTGCTAATATATAGTTTTCCACTTGGCTAACATGGTTGCATCACAATGATTTGGCGGACTGCAGGGCGGGTCTACAAAATATCATTTCAGTTCATCATGGCTACGCCCATTTGAGAGTGATCGAGAAAGGCGTGATCTCGTAAGTTGCTTTTATAAAAAAAATATTTAGTTTTTTTTTGTTTTTGTTTTTTCTAGATCCTTTGGAATGTGAAATGGCTGAACCTTAAATTTCTTTTGTTCATGGCCTTTTATGCTGAACCAGGAAAAATGTCCATTCTCTAAATGCATGTAGGCAATGTTTTCATTCAAAAATTAAAGTTAATATATTTAAATTTGGATGTAATAACAGTTTGAAATAGTTTATGATTATACTATTGTGAAATAGAAATTAAATTTAAAATAACATCCTAACTCACAATGGTTTTTTCTCTAAGCACTAAAATGAAAAATTAATTAGTCCTAATATATGGTTATTAACTTTTTATCGTGAGCTTTGAGGTCTAATCTCAAATTTTTTTGCATTACAATGCGGGCAATTATGAGTCTCTTGTAACTCTTGGCATGCGTGTTGCATTGAATTAATCATGCCAATCGAATCTGATTACATGGAATATGTTTTGTAAATTAATTACTTTAATTTCTGTTTAATTGCTATTTTTAATAAATGAGAGTCAAATTTAATTAACAGTATCTCAATAACTCATAGATGAAGGCATGCATTTGATTTGAGGCATTGGTGCTATTTTGCATCTTATCTCTATGCACACTATTTGAAGTGATTTTTCTATTTTTGTGTTTAGAATTCATGCTGTCTTATTTTTTATTATATTTTCTTCTTTATTTATTCTGCGTTACTGGTATTTCTTGAATCAACAGAATAATTTTGAATTATAAATGTAAATGTCAATACACAAGGTTATTTTAGTCTAAAAGTTTAACAATTTAAAAAGTTGCTTAAGGATTTAATTACTAAAATTTAACGATAAAATATATTTTATTAAGTATGCTATACGCCTTCAGGGTGGCAAGACATCCCTGTGACGAAGGCATTAGGCATCAACTTAGGCGAAGTGAAGCTATAAATAATTTCATACTTTTATAGCATAAAATATGATATTTCTCAGAAAACATAATTAAAATATAGATGGAAAAAAAATATTTACAACTTTTGTTTCATTCGAACTATTTAAATAACAATTTTATTGGGTAGAGTGTTTGAGGCAAAGTTGCAAGGTTCTAAAGTTTTTTTTTCAGATTTGAACAAGCAAATAAAAACTTAAATTGTTAGTTTATATAGTGCAAGGTTAATTACTTAATCTAATCTTTGCTAGTATCTATTTTATCTTCTTTATCACCCATATTCTCTTCCTATCATTAGATTTGTCATGACCCATCTCGGGACTTGAAATATTCATGACCGGAACAGACATTTGAACTATGAAATTCAACTTTAATTACTAATTCTAAATCCAAAAACAAAGAAAGAGAGAAAAAATGCTTATATATATATATTAAAAAAACATACTTTGCTCTAGCCTTGACCCGTCTACGATACACAGTCTCTCTTATATCATTTATTTTTATATGAAAATATTAAATAATATAATGAGTTATCTAAATATTCCAATGAAGCAATTAGACTTCTAAACTATAATAACCTAATGAACAATATGTATGTTGAATTTATTAAGTATCTTATAGAAGATCATATAATCATATCATTGTCTTTTGTTCATGGAAGAAATCTAAAATTTTTATATGCATTAACATTTTTTTTTTTTTCAAAGTTTAATATTTTAGCTTCTAATGTATTTCATATTCTTAAACTATAACACACTCCTGATCGATATATTTTTGTTGGCGCAATAGTTTGTGATCTAAATTTCATAATTATCTTAAATAGTTGGAAAGCATCTACATGTGCGAGTGCATTGTCATCCTAACCAATATCGCAAGACAATGAACTCCTATCATGATACATATACAAACTGCTCATGTATATAATCAGGGGCTATGCCTGCAAATTTTTTTCAGCAAGGGCACAAATTATTAATTTTAAAAATATCTTCATTTTTTTCATCTTAGCTTGAGACTGATATTGACAGTTTTATTTTATTTTTTTTTGAAAAGTTGATATTTTTAAATAATAAAATGATAAATAAAAGATTATATTTTTTATTTTTTTTTAATTTGCTTCTTAAATAAGTTGATAATTTGGTTTAAAACTGAAAATTTTAAACAACTCAAAATTAAAAAAAAAATGTATAATATAATTTGAACTTCGAAACTAATTTGATTTTCTTGAAAATAAATTTAATATAAAAATATGTTTTTTCATATATTTATAATATACTTTAATAAGCTGGTATTGAAAGCATTTACAGTTAGTCGGTTCAAAAATTTTAAAATGTATATTTTGATCATAATTTTAATTAACAATTAAAACACTTAAAAAATTTATCATTCAAATTAAATCAGCTCAAAAATCTTCAAATGTTTATCCATAGCAAATATACCTCTATTTCCTTTAGAGTGTGATATAGAAGCATTTGTTTTGAGTGATAATTTCTCTCCCGCCACATGAGCATCCCCCATCTTCTCTTGAGCATCCATATGTTTAAGATAAAAATAAAATTATCTAGTTAGAGTTAACCTAACTTAAATCACTTAAATTAATTATGATTAAAAATCACAAATATATTAGTTCTATTATTTAGTTTTATGTTATTTAATCTAAATCTTTTGTCTGATGTTCTTTTTTTCATGGCCCGACCCCTGGGACTTAGAATTTCGAAGCGAGAATCGATGGTTGGACGGTGAAATTCATTTTTATATAATTTTAAATTCAAAAATAAAGAAAGAGCAAAAATTGTTTAAAACAAAAATTCGTGTTCGAATAACATACCTTGGTCTTGTGTTTACCCATTAATGATCTAGTCTTCTATCTCTCATTTTTATTCTAGAATATTAAAAGAACATAATGAGCTATTTAAAATAACCTAGTGGATCTATACTAACTCAATACAAAGAGATCAATATCTATGTCATCGTATTATTACATTGTAAAAAAATCATATAATAATATTAATGTCATTTTCTTATGAAAGAAATCTATAATTTCTATAGGCATTAACATTTGTTTTATTTTTTGAATTTTAATGTTTTAGCTTTTATTATACTTCATATTTTTAAATTTTGTACATCCGTCTTAGGAGCATCTTATAAACATCACGTAATACAATTTTGGCCGATTGATACCCCATCAACATGGTGGGCTTTGAACATGTCTACTATTTGAGATAGAAATATACCTACTCACCCATGACTGATATGTTTTTGTCAGCATAACGATTCATGATCTAAATTTCACGATTGTTTGAGTTGCTAGAAACGTATCTACGATGCGGTTGTTCAAACTAGTATCATAAGGGGGTGAACTTTTATCATCATGCACGTATAAACTATTCATATATACAACACTTATATTTTATTCTACAAAACACATTATTTTCTTATGAGACACTATATATTCATCTATTAATGAATAAATATCATTCTAATTGAATGTAAGTCATGTAAAAGACTAATGCATTCCTAGAAAAATTATTATAGGATTATTTAAAATACACATTTTCATGTCTGCCAATATGAAGGATACGATGTAGTTTATATCTTATTGGTATAGAATATAAATGGGAAAATTTGAAATCGGGAATAAATTTAGAAGTAACAAACATTATTGTAATTAAGAAATATAATTACTTATCTCAATTATCACGTTAAATTTTCAATATTTGAGTGACCAACTTGACATCACGATAACTTTTATGTTAACACTGACAACCTTTAGCACATAATATTAAACTTTAAGATTCAAACAAGTTTCTATTAATTAAATTATTTTTTAATTATTATTATTATTATTATTATTATTATTATTATTATTTTACTTCTATATTTTGGTTCTCGTTGCTCTCTTTAATAATTAAGTTAATTTCTTATTAAATTGATTAATATTTTGATTCCACTTAAAGAAAAATTTTATAAGATGGTGATGACACCTGCAATGTTCTATGACATAGAATGTTAGTCTTTAAAAGAGAATCATAAAATAAAGTTAATTGTTGCTGAGTTGAGAACGCTTAGATGGATGAGTGGCTTGAAACTTACAGACAAAATGCAAAATGAATATACCCGAGGTAGGGTTGGTGTAGCTCCAGAGGCGGACATGATCAGAGAGAATCATCTTTGATGGTTTGGTCACATTAAACGTCGATCATTTGATGACCCAATTATGAGAGCATATTTTAGATTCGACTTATGTTAAGAAAGGAAAAGGTAGACCTAAAAAGACTTGGACATATTATATGAAAAATGATCTTAATCTATTATAATCAATGAAAATATGACACTCAATTAGGTCTGTTAACGATCCAATTTCGAGTCGAGCTGGAGTCGGCTCAAAATTAGCTCGAAAAAAATTCGATCCATAATTTTGGCTTGTAGACTCTTTTATTTCGATTCGATCTCGATCCTAGCCAAAATTCGAATCAATTTTTGAGCCATTAACGATCTTCAAGCTAAATTTGCTAAATTCATGGCCCTGACAACACTAGTGTTGCGAACCATTCTATTTCGAGCTGAGTTGGGGTTGGCTTGTAAAAAAATTGATCTAAAATTTTGGCTCGTAGCTTGACTCATTTATTCCGATCTGAGCCAAAATTCAAATTAATTTTTGATGATTAACGATCTTCGAGCTAAACTAACAACTTTGCGTTTAATGGGATGCAACGAAGAAAAATAATTAATGTACCTAACCACATTTAGTGGGATAAAGTCTTGTTGTTGTTGAAATTTATTTTAAGTCCCTTGATATTTTGAATCTATGCTCAAAATATTAAAATTTCTTAATCAAATTAATTGATTTAATAGAATCATATATCAATATGAAATTTTCATTACTAAAGATTGAAAAGTCCATAATGCATTTTATAAATAATAACCAAATTAAGATAAAATAAGTTACCTCTCGACATTCAGTTAGCTTGTGCTCAAGCAGCTTTGACTCAGTTAAGAATCGTAAGGTTCAATTGTCCATATCACTGCTCACTGGCCTCGCACACACCATAACACCTGCTAAAAAAATTGCTACAATTCAAGATGTTGAAACCACAACTGCACTCACTCAGTTGCTATAGTATGCGGGGTTTCAAACACCTTGCATATCCAACATGAGCACAAGGCTCACTCGATCTCCTCTGCCATGCGATACATGCCACTCTCGTCTTCGTTATTGGATTTCTATTTAACACGCCTTAGCTCGTTGATGTGGGTATTCGAACACAAGCCTAAGGTTGCTTTCACTAGCTCAATTTGGCTCGTCTCGCAACGCTGATCGCTCTGTGCTGCTCTCGACCTCACACACGATCCCATTTGCTATTTCTTCCTCTTTCGATCCACTTTACACTGCCCTTTGTTTTTTCTCTTTTGAATTCATTATAATTAGAGTTAAGGGTGCTTGCTCAATTACCCCTCACCTATCCTCTCTTAAAAGCTTGATTTGTTTACTCTTGGTTGTAACACTAGCGTTACATAAAAGCCGAGCGCTACAAGTTGTGTAGTTCTCCATGTTATATCATGATTGTGGATACTTAAAAAAATTAATCACACAGGCGAGAGCCCTTACGCTATGCACCTTGTATCAAGGTTCTATTCTTGGCGATGTCATAGTGATGGAGCCCGCTGCTTAGGCACTTTGGCGAATGCTTGCTTTGATATGTGGTTAATTTAATATGTAGATATGTTTTTAGGAATAAAAATAGTTGGAACGAAAATTTTATTATTATTTTATTTTAGTGGAATATTTAGCAATATTTATTTGTAATATTGATTAAAAAAATGGATGAATTAGATAATTTATAGGGACGGTATTTATTTTATTCAAACTATTATAAAAAATAGATAATTAATGCTTTTTAAATTACTATTAATGTTAATGAAATTGTTATCCAATTTGATGCCTTTCATATATTTAAATTATTAAAAATTGGTTCCTTATTTTCAATAGGCATAATTGAAAATTCTAAAAATATTTTGCTCTGCGGAGATATTTTATAGTTAATGATAAACTTCTAAAACTCTATTTTATTTATGGTTGATCATATGGTGGAAACCATTCGTTTTTGTCTTAAGTGAGACTTTCTTGAATTAGAAGGGCAAATAAGCCGCGTCGAGTGAGTTCAAAATGAACTTTCTAATTTATCATTTATAGGCCACATTTTCTACTGCGAACATTAGCTTTTACACATAATATAAGTTTTTGGTATATTTAAATAAATAATATTGAGAATTACTTTGGCCGTTGTTTGCCTCCCAACTATGAAATTTCTATCTTACAAGTCTTCTACCTTTACAAATGCGTTTTGTTGGCACTACTAGCCTACCAACCATTTTATCTGCTTGCTCACTCTCTTTATTCTCTCGTTCAGCGAATGATTGATGGGATCATTGCTATCATCTCATTGATTGATAGGATAGCCCATGAATTAGCGAGCCTTATTATTAATAAAAATTTATATTCTTATCATTCTAATGCCTAGAACTTATAAATCTTCAGCACTATAGTTCTGTTTTTTCCACCTAATTTTCTATTTTGTAGCCCTTTTTGTTGCAGCCTTATTAGAAATTCTTGTTTCTCGTTGCAAGTAATTACTAACACAATTTTTGTTCAGGTGCAATGTGTCTTATGGTTTGCTAAGTTGACTATAATCTATCCTTGGAGGTTGTAATCGGTCAATGTTTGATAATCGGGACCTATTTGATCTAAAGTTGACTCGATCTAACCTAATAGGCTTAAGGTTGATTGAATGAGTCCTAAGTGGGTCATCTTGGATTAGAGACATGTGAGTGGGTCTCACAGTCCTTGATATGGTTCAGGTCAAATTGGTTTGGCCAAGGGTCAACATAAAACCAATAGAGAAGGTTGGGTAGTAGTTATAATTGGCCTGATACGCCAAGCCAAGTCTAAGGAGTTTAGAATTAATATGTAGTGTCTTTTGGCTAGCCTAGGAGTCCTAGGTTATGCCACAGGGTGGATTATATGGTCTAAACTCTAGACTTGCTGAGGATTGATCTATAGTTTAGCTTGATTAGCCTGGGTCTCTCTAATGTAGGATGTGAGCTGATTTGGCTGCGTATATGTTCCGAGTGTTTTTGTCTCTATGTGATGGGTGGACTTGACCAAGCCAATGGTCTAGTAAGGGGAAGGTTAGTGAGTTTGACGTAGTCGATTTGTCAGTCGTAGGTTGACAAAGTAGTATATAGTACTTGGGTCAATGAGTTGGTCAGTGATGGGCTCGATTTATAAAAAGGCCAGGATAGAAAATCCAATATATGAAAAGAGATCTAACTAAGTCGATCAATAGGAGAATGTGAAACTAGCGAACAGTTAGTGTATATACTAAAAATTGAGTGAATCTATGAGGTCTTTAGTAATCCCAATTGATTGGAATGAGTCAAAACTAGAATATCAGTCGATTGACCACAAACTTTGAAAGGTTTCTATTTGGTGTATGTGCCGCAATAGAAGATCTAAGTGTGTATGTTTGAAAGATATCTCCTAAATAGGCTAGAGAGAATAGGTGAGATATAAAGGATCCTAGTGTGAAGAATGCACCCAAAAATGGTGTTAACATACACTTCTATAGATTGGCTTGCTGTGGCAAGGCTTCTCAAAGATTTGTATTGCTTAATGCTCAACTTTTAACTGAATTATGCACGATAGACTACTTCCTGAGAATGCGAACAGATGATGAAAGTTGTGGATGGTAATTCATACTTGCAAGTTGCATATGGACGCTGTCTGCGTACTTGCTCAGCTATTAACGGCATTGATAAAAACCTGGTAAATAAAAATCCATTTTCACATTATAAAGTAAAGAATATTATTTTTTGAACTTACTGGAATTATGTTTTAATAATTGATGATCTTTTTATGGCTACGTTGCTGCATATACTAAATTGTTTGGAAAAATCATCCTCAATCGTATGGCTACTCACGGATGGTTGGTTAATATGGAGAAAATGAGATTGTGGGAAGTCAACAGTGTGGAGCGTGTCATTTTTTTTGGTTGAGAAATGTGTGTCCAAGTCTTCTGAGGGACATGTAGGAAACAAAGGAGTAGGCGTTTATGCTGTGGGGTGGATGCTAGCGGTTTGGATTTATTAACTTGCCCTTGCTAAACTTTGTTTTTATCATATTATCATTAATTTGGTTGACAAAATAAGCCCATTGTATCTCTTTCTCTCCTTCATGATTTAATTTATCTTAATCAAAATAGGAAGGAACTGAAGTAAGTTCTTCTGAATACATCAATGATTTTTTTCAGTCTTTTGCATGCATGCTTGGTGCTGCAATATCTAATGCAAGCATAAATCTTTCAATTTCCTCCACGGGCCATTGAATATCATGCTTTTCAATGGTTAGTGCTTGCATTGAAACTTAACGGATATCAATACAGACTATCCTTATGATTTGACTCCTGTATATAATATTGATTTGATGTAACTTTTTTAATTCATTTTTTTGGTTTTTGAAAGGTGACCTGTGGATGTGCAGCTGGGGTTGCTGCTGCTTTTAGAGCTCCAGTTGGCGGCGTGCTCTTTGCTTTAGAAGAAGTAACATCTTGGTAGGCATGATTTCTTTTGACTGCAAGTCATGCTACATGCTGCCTCAGCAACAGTATGCTTACTTGGATTTCACTCACGGTCCAATGACCGGCCTTTAGCACTATCGATATCTTCTCTTATTTTGAATGTTCTCGCCATTCATATTTTATAACATTGTCAATCCGTGCTTATAATGCACTATGTTAAGCCTGATTCACCCAATCCCATCCTTCTATTATCAATAGTTGATTGAGTTTTTTTCATGTTATCATCTGCAATCCATGTAATTTACTGGTTTTGGTTTTGGTTGCTTAAAAGGAAGGCCTGGTCATGTCATCATTCAGGCAATTTGCTACATTTAAGCTTTCTTCTTTTTTCTCCTCCATTTTTTAATACTTGATGCTTACCCTACAATATTTAGTCAATTTCTTTAATTATCTAATATTCTTGCATTTCATTTTGTTAAAAAGAAATTTGAATATCTTAAACCATTCACATATTTTCATGAAACTGATTCTTAGAGCTTGGTGTTTAAAAGTTTATTTGGTAAGTTTGGCATGTAGCTACCAACTTTTCAAAATAGTGACTTTTCGTTTATTATAAATCAATGAAGGAATGAAATCCAATTTTGCTGGAAAACAACTAAGGCCTATACGTTCTTATTGTATCATGTTCTTACTCCATCGAATTTTGAAGAAAACTGGTTAAAGAATCTTCTCTTTTTATTTAATGTTGAACTATTCTTTTCTAGTTGAATTTTAATTTTTTTTTCAAACAATACTTTGTCCGTACATTTATGGATTTCACAAAAAAACTTAGCTAGAGGAGATTCGATCACATGACCTGACATATCAATCTTTTATGCCTTTGATGCAATGAATATTTATTCGGCGGATTTACATGCATGACACTTAAAATCCACTCTCTTTATGCATTTATTTGCTAATTCTATGAACCACTCCTTCTTTAATTAACTATTTAGACAACATTACAAATATTGCTATTTTCTGCTTCCATTAATTCCCATAGTTTCCTTCATCCACTCCCTTGGCCACATCTCCTCTGCATCCCTACCCTGTGACCCCTCTACTTTTATCTCAAGCTTTGAAATTCTTGTTTTTAGAATCTTGACTGGTTTTAGACCTCTGTAAGAGACATTTGCTAATGATATAGGATGAAAATTTTATGATTTTAGGGTCGCTTCATATCTGTATATATATCTCTTTCTCTGAGTTTCTTTGCACCTTCATGGACCTAAGTTAGAGAAGAAATCTTTTGGATAATAGGTTGTATAGAACTCACAAAATGGCGAAGGTGTCATTTATAGGAGAGGGGAATCTATCAGTACGCATTTTATTGGAGGAGAGACATCTATTTGGTTAATGCTACGTCTATGCCTAGTCTAAGGGCAAATTTGTATTTTGTATTCCTAAGGGCAATTTAGTCTTTTATTATTATTGTTGTTGGGTATAAATAGGATTATTATATTTAGGGTTAGCTTTTATGCATGAGATTGAGTTGTGAGTCTTGGGTTTAGGGTTTGTGAGAGATTTCCTACCTCTCGAATTGTAGGAATTGGGAGAGATCACCTACCTCTCGAATCATAGATGTTTATTTTTGTATTTCGGTTGAGTTGTTTGAATTATTAAAATTAGAAATAATTTTTGTACTAATTTATTTGGAGACTTGTGTCAATTCTTATACTATCCGGAATAAAAATCGACATGATTCTTCACAGAAATTAGTGCAAAGTAGATTTTTTATTTCAATAAATTAAACAACTCAATGAGAATACAAAAATAAGCACCTCCGATTCGAGAGTAGGAGATCTCTCCTAATTCCCTACAATTTGAGCGGTTGGAAATCTCTCCCATGCCCTAAACCTAAGACTCACAACTCAATTTCATGCATAAAAACTAACCCTAAATATGATAAGCATATTTATACCCAACAACAATAATAATAAAAGACTAAATTACCTTTAGTCGTACAAAAGACGAACTTGCCCTTAGACTAGGCATGGATGTAACATCTTGGTAGACCTGATATCTTTTGGCTGCAAGTCATGCTACATGCTGCCTCAGCAACAATATGCTTACTTGGATTTCACTCATGGTCTTATGACCGGCCTTTAGCACTAATAGATATCCTCTGTTCCACTATTATTTTATAACTTTGTCCATTAGTGAACTATGTTATGCCTGATTCACCCAATCCCATCCTTCTGTTATTAATAGTTTATTGAGTTTTTTTCATGTTATCTTCTGCAATCCATGTAATTTACTGGTTTTGGTTTTGGTTGTTTAAAGGGAAGGCCTAGTCATGTCATTCAGGCCTAGTCATGTCATCATTCACGCAATTTGCTGCGTTTAAGATTTGTTCATTTTTCTCCTCCATCTTTTAATACTTGATCATTACCCTACAATATGTAGTCAATTTCTTTAACTGATCTAATATTCTTGCATTTCATTTTGATAAAAAGAAATTTGAATATCTTAAACCATTCACCTACTTTCATGAAACTGATCCTTAGAGCTTGGTATCTAAAATGTTATTTGGTAAGTTTGGCATGTAGCAACCAGCTTTTCAAAATAGTTACTTTTCATTTATTACAAATGATAGAAGGAATAAAATCCAATTCTGCGGACAAACAACTAAGCCCTATATGCTCTTATTGTATCATGTTCTTACTCCATCGAATTTTAAAGAAAACTGGTCAAGGAGTCTTCTCATTTTATTTAATGTTGAAATATTATTTTCTTGTTGGATTTTAACTTTTTTCTTTTCAAGTACTGCTTTGTCCATACATTTATGGATTTCACATAAAACTCAGCTAGAGGAGATTCAATCCACGTCACCTGGCATATCAATCTTTTATGCTTCTGATGCAGTGAATATTTATTCGGCGGATTTACATGCATTACACTTAAATCCACTTTCTTTATGTATTTATCTGCTAATTCTATGGACTACTCCTTTATCAATTAACTATTTAGACAATATTACAATTATTACTTTTTTTTCGCTTCCATTAATTCCCATAGTTTTCTCCATCCCCTCACTTGGCCACATCCCCTTTGCATCCCTACCCTATTGAACCGCACTGGAGAAAGAGCCCCTGTGACCCCTCTACTTTTCTCTCAAGCTATGAAATTCTTGTTTTTAGAATCTTAACTTGTTTTAGACCTCTGTAAGAGACATTTGCTAATGATATAGCGTGAAAAGTTTTTGATTTTAGGGTAGCTTCGAATCTCTATATATATCTCTCTCTCTCTATGAGTTTTTTTACACCTTCATTGACCTAAGATAGAAAAGAAATCTTTTGGATAATAGGTTCTATGGAACTCACAGAATGACAGAGGTGTCATTTATAGGACAGGTGAAGCTATTAGTACACATTTTATGGGTGTAGAGACATCTGTTTGGTTTGTGTTACGTCTATGCCTAGTATAAGGCAATTTAATTTTTTATTATTATTGTTGTTGTTGGGTATAAATAGACTTGTTATATTTAGGGCTAGCTTTTATGCATGAGATTGAGTTATGAGTTTTAGATTTAGGGGTTGGGAGAGATTTCGTACCTCTCGAATTATAGGAATTGGGAGGGATCACCTACCTCTCGAATCGTAGGTGCTTATTTTTGTATCCTCGTTGAGTTGTTTGAATTATTGAAATAAAAAAACTGTTTTGTACTAATTTTTGTGGAGAATCGTGCCGGTTTTGTGTGAAACTCCACTATCTTTTTCATTATTTCTTGCATTTTCCTTGTGTTCTTAAATCTATCCTCCATTCGACTTTTTATGGAAAAAAATATATTTTCTATGGTGACGAACCTTTCTTCCATCTTGAATTTGATTTGGTTCACATCTTTTTCTAATTTATCCTCCAAAGCATCTAGTTTCTTTACTGTTATTGTTTCTCTTAGGATTTCTAAACTCGCGATCTTGTGGTTGGCTTCCCAGCTAGCTTTCATCCCAACAGGAATTCGTAATTCTGTTATTAGCTTCCCAGATCATGAGCTTCCTTCCGAGTGTATGCATGATTTGGTCGCTGACTTCTAGGATGTTGACACCGGCATCTCGCTAGTGTATTGCGAGGACAGAGCGGAAGGAGGAGAAAGATGGAAGTTTGTGGTCTCTGTACGTCGCAGTCCTTATGTGGCCATCTTAGCTAGCTCTAATCTCGTCTGTGTTGGGAAGACAGAGGAGAAAAAGGACCAGAGTTACGGATCCTCAACAGGCTGTAATTCCATCGAAGGGTTGCCTATTTAGCTCTAATCTTGACCGTAAGCAACGACGGAGTGGAAGGAAGCGAAAGGAGTTTTGGGTCTCGGTAAGCCATGATTCCTTTGTTTCAAGACCTTCCCAGCTCGCTCTGATCGCAATTGTATGCAAATGGCGCGGGAGGAGGGGAAGAAGGGAGTTTCGGGTTTCAGTAAGCCACGATCCCTTCGTTCTTCGACAAGCCTTGTACGCGGTTGTGTTACGCAGGAGGAGGCGAATGATGGGAGCTTCGGGTCTCTGTAAACCGCAATTCCTTCATGTCAAGGCCTTTCCGACTCGCTCTGATCGTGATTGTATGCAAACGGTGCGGGAGGAGGCGAAGAAGAGAGTTTCGGGTCTCAGTAAGTCGCAATCCCTTGATCGCTTGCCTTGCAATGGTTGTACTCGCGGAAAAAATGGGAAAGAGACGACACAACTTACGGAAGACGGGTGTTACAACTTTCTGTAGGTTGCGTTCAAGTCAAGGCCTTCTCTGCTAGGATTTGATGTCGAAGGTGTTCAGTCATGAAGGAACTTCTGATCTCTCAGAAACACGCTCTGATATCAATTTGATATGATTCAGAACGAAAGTCGAAACAATTCTCCACAAAAAGTAGTATAAAACAAATTTTTTATTTCAGTAATTTAAAAAACTCAATGAGAATGCGAAGATAAGCACCTACGATTCAAGATGTACGCGATTTCTCTCAATTCCTACAATTCGAGAGGTTGGAAATCTCTCCCAAACCCTAAACCTAAGACTCAAAACTCAATCTCATGCATAAAAACTAACCCTAAACATAATAAACAAATTTATACCCAATAACAATAATAATAAAAGACTAAAATGCTCTTAGGCATACAAAAAACTTGCCCTTAAATTAGGCATAGACGTAACAGTTTGTTTCTGAGGGAGACTGGCTATAATTGTGGTGAAACAGACATCAAACTTCAGTAGACATGAAAGTCTCTTAACTTTAGATATCTAACTCTTGCTCCAATCTTTTAGTCATCTTCTATTCCGTCTTCTAATTCTCTCACCTCTTTTGAAAGCTTTCACCAGCACAAACAAATGAAAGCATATGAAACCTACTGAAAGAATAAAGTAAGAGGCTCACTTTTACTAATGAGCATTCTTCTGTGCCCATTTTTTTTCCACCATTGCCATGTTCTCAAGGAACTTCATTATTCTTCATGTACCAAAAATTAAACTTTTATCAAATCTTTATTCATCATCATAATATTACAAATTAGAAACTATTTTAGAAATCGACTTTGAGAAACAACTGCTCTACAAAATGCTTGACCAGGAAAGGCACTCGTGGTGTGGATGCATGCGAGGGGACGGAGGAAGTCTGTTGGATTAATGATATTTTTTTGTTGTTTGAATATTGCGAAATAAAAAGATTAAATTGTAGAATTGGGTGTTAAATATGCAACTAGAGAAGATTTAAGTGTATGTGTGTAAGTTCTATTTATTAATTTTGAGATTAGTTGTTTGCTAAATCAACCCTGCAGTTCATGATCCATTGCACAACTGATGGTGCTCAGTCATGTTTTAAAGCTCTTCTATGTTTTTCATTTACTTCTAACATGTTTTGGCCAGTCTCTTTTGAATTCTATAGCTTTTTATTTACTTGTTGCATGCATTTTACGCCTCAAGGTGGCGGAGCCAGCTTATGTGGAGAGTGTTTTTTACATCTGCTATCGTGGCTGTTGTGGTAAGAACTGCAATGGCCTGGTGTAAGAGTGGAAAGTGTGGCCATTTTGGGTCTGGTGGCTTTATCATCTGGGATATATCTGGGTTAGTATTTTTTGTGATATTAAAAGTTATTCTTCTTTGTGTTTCACACTGATCTTGCTTTCTAATTAATTTTGTTAATGACAAAGTGGTCAAGAAGATTATTCATTTCAGGAGTTACTGCCCATGGCTATAATCGGCATTATTGGAGGCCTTTTGGGTATGTTTCTTTTATGATACATATTCTAATCATTTCCTTATACCACTGTCACTCTTTAAGTGCTGTTTTTTTAATCAATTTTTTACTTGTCGTCATATCAGACTTTTACCAATTAGCTAGGTATTTTTGCAGAATTGTTTTTTTTATTTTTTTGACCTTTCAGGGGCTCTGTTCAATCAGCTGACTCTGTATATATCTAGCTGGCGCAGAAACTGTCTACATAAAAAGGGGAATAGGATCAGGGTATGCTACAGCCCGTCACTACAAGTTTCTTCTGTTAGCATGCATCTGATGATGGAAAACTAATACTACTTTTTGTTTTGTATTGTCACAGATAATTGAAGTTTTACTTATATCTCTTATGACATCAGTAATTTCTTTTGGTTTACCACTTCTAAGGAAATGCAGCCCATGCCCTAATTCAGAAACCAATCCTGATATTGAATGTCCTCGCCCACCTGGAATTGATGGAAATTTCGTAAATGTAAGATACATTTGAACTTTTTTTACCGGGTGATCCGGTTTACTTTACAATCTACAGCTGCACATTGGTTTATATTATGTCCTTTCTTATTTGTTTCTTGTTTTTATTTTTTTCATGTTACTTATGTTGCAAGCAGTTTTTCTGCAGCACAAACAAAGAATACAATGATCTTGCAACCATTTTTTTCAATACCCAGGTTCTTTTTTAAGAGCTTAGCCTTTTTAAGTGTCGTACACCTTTATTATTTTTTTTAACCACGCAGTTCTTTTTCATATTTAAATAGTGTACGTATCTTCTGTGCAGGATGATGCAATTCGAAATTTATTTAGTGCAAAAACATTTCACGAGTATAGTGCCCAAAGCCTTCTTACCTTTTTGGTACTTAACTTACCTAGCTGCATTTATTTATTGCTGACTTTCTGGCAATCTTTAAATGGTGATTCTTGTTTCTTTTGTAATTATTAGCTTAGACTGGTGTCAGTCATTCATTTTACTGTATATTTTGTGGCGCGGCTAGTTCCATTTTCACTTACCCTTTAAATCATATTGTTAATTGATTTTTGATGGATATTAAAAAGCTTCAATATATATATATACCTATATATTATTAATTTCTAGGATATTATAAGAAATTGATTCTTTTTATTCCATTTATGTTATCTTTGTTTGCGGGATTTCCTTAGTTAGAATTACCCAGTTACCATTTTTTTCCATCACTATGTGAAGTTCTCAATGAAGTATGGATGTGAAAAATTTTATTTGAAATTTTTTCGTTCAAATATTTCTCATTATTCTTTATTTTTACACATTTTGGGGAAGGATAAGTGACACCGTTCTAGGACTCCTAGCAAGTATTTGGGAAGTGGATACGGGGAGGTGGTTGTGGGACAGCAAGGGAATGAAAATATGCGAGACCTGTTATGTTTGGATGGGGATAGGTTGTTGAAAACAGCGAGAAGAACCACGAAACGACAATGTATGGGCAACAAGNAACCTATTATGTTTGGATGGGGATATGTTGTTGAAAACAGCGAGAAGAACCACGAAACGACAATGTATGGGCAACAAGTTGGTTCCACCGCCTATTCCTAAGCAAGATACAAATCGACCACTTGTTAAAATGAAATGATACAATATTCCAAAGAGCATAAAACATATAACATCTCCCCAATAATAACAATTATCGGTAAAAGTTTTACTTAGTAAAATAGGAAATAAAATGGATATAAATGAATAAGAAATAAACCAAAAAGAAAAAAAACGGGGTGTTTACATACATAGCTCTCTAAACATCTTTATTTACGAATCTCACACTATAAACTTTTGATTTACGAATAAAGCACTTTGGTTATCGTCCGTCACATACTCTCGCAAAGCTCATCTCTCCCGCACTCACCACAGCTTTCTTTGGAATCCTCTCAGTGATCCATTTCTCCCACATAAAACCATCCCGCCGGCAACACCTTACCTGCTCTCTCTACTGCTTCTTCTCCCCGCTGCCGGAGGCAGCAGCTCCGTCATTTCATTTTCCAAGCACCCCACCACTCCACCCAGCAAATCACGCTGCCAGAGACAGCAGCTCCATCATTTCTTTCTCCAAACAGCTCCGACGAGCTTGAGAATCAGCTGCCCATTTATTCCCAGCCGCATCAAATCCTCTCTCGACCCAGCTTCGTCTTCTCCCCACTAAATTTCTATCTTCCGCATACCCATCCTCACAGCGGCTTTCCTTAGCCTCATGCACTCTAATACCGGCAGGAAGAAGCTGCTAAGATGNAACATCTCCGACAAGCTTGAGAATCAGCTGCCCATTTATTCCAAGCCGCATCGAATCCTCTCTCGACCCAGCTTCGTCTTCTCCCCACTAAATTTCTATCTTTCGCATGCCCATCCTCACAGCGGCTTTCCTTAGCCTCATGCACTCTAATACCGGCAGGAAGAAGCTGCTAAGATGTAGNTGCACGGAAGTTAACGGAAGTGTTTTATCCATAAATTAAAATTGTTGAGTATGAGATATGCAAATAAAGATGTTTAGAGTTATATGTATGTAAAAACTCCCCAAAATATAGGTTGAAATATAATGAAATCGACAAGCTCCAAGAAAATGCCTGGTGGCTGCGATTGTAGGATCGTGATACCGTTAAATGTTGGATCCAGTTTCGTGGAATTCCATTCTGCATTCTTGCGAGCACGAATGGCTTCCGCGTCATTTTTCCCAGATAGGAGAGATTTCTTCTCTAAATGAGCATGGATTCCATTGTCGAATGTTCTTTCCCATAAAATACCTAAGGAGATCCAAAGCTGCGTTTCATCACTCCTTTCTTGCCATCGGTCTGGCACTCAATTATGTCTATATCGATTCAAGAGACTGACACTTCTCATTCTATTGCACATTCAAGAACTGTATTGTGCCCAATTCATTTTTTTTAAATCCAGTCAATCGAATTTCTTCGCTACTATAGCTATGGTACCTTAATTTACACTTGCAAGTATTTGATATTCCAATTCACGAAAGGAAGAGAAAAAAGCGAGGAGGGGGGAGGGGGGAGGGAAGTTGTGTATCTAGTGATTCTCCTGTGTGTCAGCCCCGAGCCTTCTGCTTCCTCTGGTACCAAAATTTCTTTTTGCCTACCTCCTTTATCGTTTCTTCTTTTTCTCCCTGATTTCATTGGCCAGTGTGAACCAATTGGTTCAGGCCTTACCCTTTTTTTTCTTCTTTCTAAAAAATGGTATTATTTTACATTATACTCTCATAACCTTTCACCAAACTACTTGCATGAATTATATAAAATTTCCTTACTATACGAAATGAAAATTTTGTACTCCCGGAACATCAATAGTTTTTTTTTTTTTAATGAGTAGTTTAACTTTTTATTACATTGAATTTTGCATTGATGAAACTTTGGTGAAACTCATTATGTCCTGTTTAAACTTATATATTTAAATTATCATGACTCGACTCAGAGCTTGGAATTAACCAAGTCCTTTACAAACGGTCAAACAGTGGAAATAAAAATTTTGTATATTTATTTATAATTAACATTTAGTTAATGAAATAGTCATTAAAGAAAGTAAATTAAAGTAGTACAGTTAAATTTCATTATTAGGGTTGTGAATGAACCAATGCACTCGATGACCAACTTGAACTTGACTCGATTAAGGTTCGATCATGTTCGCTCAAATTAATAAATAAACATGCTTGAACGATTTTCAAAAGCTCGAATCTTAAACGAATTGAACATGAACATAGTCGAACTTGTTCGTATGTTCACGAACAAACTCATTTGTCATTCAACAAGTAAATTGTTAAATGCTTAATATTAAGCTCGATAATAACTCGTGTTATATATATATGATACATTATTTAAATAAAATTTAATTAGTTAGAATTTATTTAATTATAGATTTAATAGTAATATATTATTTTATCAATAATTTTTTAGTGCAATTATTAATTATATATTTATTTTTATTAATAAGTGAATGATAATTTAGAATAAAATATTTACAGTTAAAGAGTGTCATAAAAGATTTTTCTTGTGAAGTTTTCATAACCTTGAATGTAATGGGTTCATCTTTTATGACCATCACACTGCAATTATCAATAATATTAATATGGATTGCCTTATTGCTATTATTTTTTTATTAATATGATTAAGTAAATGATCATCTCTATAAATTTTCGAATCAATTTAATTCTTTCACTTCCAAAATTTGAACTAGTGTAGTTCTATCAATATGAATTATGTAGATGATCATTAAAGTTTAAAGAATTTAGAGTTCATAATCGACAAATTAGTAGCTGCAATTAGAATTACAATATTATTTATTAATTTTTTTATATGAAAAACTAAATTTTCGTTTGAATTTTTAGCTCATTTAAATGTTCGTTCACCTATCATAAACAAATCAAATACAAATCAAGTTCAAATATTAAAAAAGTTAAACAGATCAAGCTTGATCAATGTATGAAAGCTCGACACAAGCTCAAGTCGAACATGAACAACTTATAATTAGGTCAAGCCAAGTCCGAACAATGATGTACTCGGCTTGATGTGGCTTGTTTACAACCCTACTCATTACTGATTGTCCACGCTTTTCATAAACATTTCATCTTCTGTAGCTTTTCTTTTAAATCACTTAATTAAATATGAAATTTTTGTTTAAAAGAACGAGCTAACGATAACCAATGAATACTCAAACCCCTAGACTACAACAGCACAATGAAAGAGAATAATATGCATGTCAAATAAATCCTTAATAAATTAGTAATAAAACATTTAATAGTTTATGAATATGATCACTTACGATATTTTATAATATTTATCATTTATATTTGTACAACCGTCACAGGAGCACATCTTTTTTTCATTTACATGTATGTGTATCTAAGTGTTCTTCTGCTAGTACTATAAATAAGTGAACTCCACCATAGCAAAGCATGCACATGCCAACATAATATAACACATTATCTAGTATAATAGTCAATATACTCGTATAATATTCAATATCTATGATAATTTAAACAGTGTTAAGTACATGTTATTTCTACAATTTGAACAAAATTCAATAGAATCATAAATCATGAGTATGCAATGCTATAAATATAGCAATAATGATAAATACATTTGGTTGAGAATTAAAATATTACTATAGCATAAGAATATGAGTACTTGCCTCAAAACCATATGGTTTGTCTTAAATCTTCAAACACGTTTAATCTTCTCTCCAATAGTTAGATACCTAAAATATAATAAAAAATAATATTTTAAGAGTATTATTAATTATGTTCAATCAATCATTTAATTAATTATGTTATTTTAATTATTAATTAGAAACTTTTATTTTAAGTCTTCAGGTTACTTTAATTCGACTAACAAAATTACAACTTACTCAACATCTATGATTTATATTTTATTCAGTATTCAATTAATGTTCACTTTAAATTTAATAAGTAATTGTAAACTTTATTTTTATATTTATACTATTATTATTATAATATATTATGTTATTACATAAATACAAATTTAATAAATTATATTATTAAAATATAGAAGTTATAATTCTTACCTCAATAGCTTGGTACCGCTTCCTTCCTTCTCCCTCGCACGACTTTGCCTCCACCTCTGTTCTTCTACTCGATGCTTCTTCACCTTTTTCTTCCTATTCGAGTAAAACAAAACCTCAGGGACTTTCCTTCTTGACTTATCTATCCCGCACGCTTGGGCTTCACTTTTTCTTCGCACCAAAGCTGCTCGACACCTCTTCCTTAGGCTTCAATCGAAAACTTTGTCGTCCTCATTAAGCCTAGTGTCACATCTCCTTCTGTTCGATGATCACATACGTCGTTGTCAGTTGTCGTTGTCACCTTCGGCATTGATCGATGCATGAGGAAGCTTGAGCCTGGCTCGTCAGTTTTCTGCCTCATACGTGTCGATTGACTCCCCCAGTAAGTCATTCTCGCTTAGGGTCGGCTCCTGCCTCTCTATCTCACCTCTGTCTCTACCTCTGCCTTCCTCATACATGATGATTTATAGGACGAATCACCCCTTCACATTCTCGACCAATCTCTTTAGCTCCCTCTTTTCGATCTCGAGGAGATAAAATGAGGTGTTACGTAAGTTACATAAAGTAGCTGCATGCTTCAAGATATTTACATAAAGGGAAAAAAAGAAAGAAAGAACAATCCAAATAAAACTTGAGAAAACTCTTCTTTACGATAGAGTGATGTTCCCATTAACTTGTGCTCTTGTACTCTGTATGATGGCTCCAAGTGTTTAGTGTCTGGCGATTTAAAGGAAGAAATATGGTAGTGCAAATTTAATATAAAAGCTTACTTTAGACATTCAAAATCAAAAGCCTTAAGAACAAATTTCTGTACTTATGTCGTTCCTAAACCTCTTCCATCTTCCAGGATATTCATGTTGATACTTCGAGAAGAAAAGGAGATAGTAATTATAAGTTAGTATATTGGAAATTCGAAAACAAATTGCCCTTGTGATTTTTTTTCCTTAATCCATTGCAGGTTATGTTTTATTCTTTGGCTGTGGTGACATTTGGAGCTGCTGTTCCTGCTGGCCAGTTTGTTCCTGGAATAATGATTGGTTCAACTTATGGACGGCTTGTGGGGATTTTTGTGGTTAAATATTACATGAAACTAAATGTCGATGAAGGAACGTGAGTATAATATTCTTCTATCTAATTTTAGCTTGTCCTTCTAATATTCTTTAAATTTCAGTTTGATTTTGCTATTAGCCAATGAGCAGAAGCTCTTTCTTGTTCTGGCCTCACCTTTAAATTTTGATATGGACGGAAATTGGAAGGTTAGTATTACGTGAGGCTAAATATCTTTCAGGAAATATGAGAATTTGATTTTGATTCATTTTCTCCTAATATTCCTCAAATTTGGGTAATGATTCTTCTCCATTTCCACCGATATAACTATAGCGCGCTGTGCGTCCAATGTTACTAGATTGTGTTCAGTAGGATAGGCTTAGTTTCTGAGATGAAAGAAAATATGAAAAACTAAAGATGTAAAGTTCGTTCTCATGCTTTTTTCTTTCAATCAAATATCGACTGTCCAATTCCCTATTGCTTTGTAGGACCAAATTGGCAGCATGAATTCGCCATGCACTATCAGATATTTCTGGTCCTTTCAAATTATGAAGTTATAATATTATCTGCTCATGTTAAGCGACAAAACAAGTTCCAGATGTAAATTGGCAGACATTCCGAGAGTAATAGATAAAACAGAAGAATCACTGTTTATGTCCGGTCAACATTCAGTATGGTTGGGATACCTTTACTCAGAGCTTAGTTTAACTTTTTTAAGGCAATTTTCTGGACGCTCGTGAGAATATTGGCCCTAACTCTACAAATTTCTCTTTAGTTCTATTTGTTCATGTCATTAACATGGAATTACATTCTTTCTGGACGCTCGTGAGAATATTGGCCCTAACTCTATAAATTTGTAATAAATGATCTTATTTCATTTATGAGGATGTAAATGATAAATACATCACATTCTACTAACTCATAACAGTTTCTGCATGTATATTAAAATTTTGATGAGAGCCATCGCAATTTTTTCATCTCCAAATAGACAGTTTCCATAAATCAATGTATGTTGCACTTGAAAGTCCTAGGGTGGGTTCTCCAATGTGTAACTTTGCATGAGGCTTGTCTAGAAACACATATAAAAGATGATAATTTGTATTTTTATACTTTTTTATTTTGACTAAGATTTAGTCGCTTTTGACGCAAAATTAGAATATATGGTTCTTTTATTCAAATGATAATACGAAAGCTTTCGAATTTTGAAATTCCTTCAACATCTGAGAACAAATATAGAACAATTATAGAACAAATAGAAACAACTTTTTCGACTCCTAAAAACCAACCCTAGAGACACCTTGTCCCGGTTATTTATTATTATTATTATTATTAAAATTCAGTTATTATAGTGTAAATGAGCCGAGCCGGCTCGAACTCGGCTCACTATCGAGCTCGTGAGTCGAGCTTGTCTAGTCACGAGCTTGTGGTCAAGCTCAAACTCAAGCTCATATATAAACGAGCTCGAGTTTGAGTTTAGTAAAACTTGGTTCGTAAGCCTGCGAGCTGACTGAGTAAAACTTAAGTATTTATAATTAAGTAATTAATATAATAAATAAAAGTAAAATTATGACTTAGTGTTTGAAAAAGTCATTGGAAAAGATTTAAAAAAAAGGAAAAGTTGGCTTTGCATTCAATGCACTCATAAATGTACTAATAGATTAAATATATAAAATCTCCACTATTTATTTATTTCTCATACATTTCTTCTACCAGCACGATTCCCCATGGCTAGGGTTGTCAAAAAACTCGTTGTTCCTGAATAGCTCGTGTTCGGATCATTCGTTAAGTAAATGAGTTGAATACAAACAATTTTTTTAAGCTCGAATTATAAATGAGTCGAACATGAACAACCTTTTATTCGCTCATGTTCGGCTCGTTTTAGCTCAAAATAAAATTATATATATATATATATATATATATA